>JAPYYS010000710.1:0-84035 GCA_030522525.1 Campopleginae sp. 14b | reverse complement strand
AAAAAAAAAAAAAAAAAAAAAAAAAAAAAAAAAAAAAAAGGATTCGTCGTTTTTTTTTCAATTTTTTTTTTCTTAATTTGCCTCTTGCATTTTTTTGGACCTCACGAATGGATTCGGGAAATAAAAAAGAGACGAATTATTTATTTTTATGTTTTTTTTTTTTCATTTCGTGGCATTGCGTCGATGCAAACTTCCGGCTCGTTGGAAAGAGAATTTCCTTCACATCCACGTGTCTCGCGTAATATCGGTCTAACGTATATTTTTCTATCGCGCGTTTGCGTGACGATTCGGAGCGACTAGACCGCAAGCTCGCAGCCACTAGTTTGGCTGGAACTTTTGTTAAGGCACGTCGATAAAATTTACACATAATTAGAGCGTAACGAGTCAAGAGTAAAGAAGCCGAGAGAAGGAGGAGAGGAAGAGGAAGGAGAAGGAGAGGGAAACATGGGATGTACCACATCTCGCAAAATAAACATGAGGCAGGAGAGTCAGGGTGTTAACTGGGTGAACGGGAGCCGTTCGTTTTTCAACATTCAGCCATCTCTCAATACTCTTATCTCTGCCTCCTTTTTGTCCATTCATTCTCTAAATTTCTCGTGGCTTTCTATACGTAAATATTTCATGGCGTCGTTCGTAGCATCGACGTCTTTTGTCTCGTACTCGCCGACTCCTCCATAGTCCGTCTGCATGAAAACTCACACGCAGCTCATAGAAACAGGCACGTCCATCAATTCACGTATACTCAGCAGATAAAAACAACAGCGTTTGCTACGTCAAGCTCGTCCAAATACAATAAGGAAACTCTATGGTAGGCTAATTGCTAAACGAGTTGTCTCATCATCAATTCTCATGACATTGTTTCGAGCCAGATATACGTGCTGGTTTACGTCTATGTAAACATATCGCCTCGTATAACAAGCAAAAGGCATTATTCACATTATTCAATCTTCTCATACACGAATCGACTCCGCCTTGTTGTTTCTCAGCAGCGATCGATGCAGCAGCGTGCAAGTTGTAAGCAGTTAAAGTTGAAGAAGAATTTAGGTATGCACGTAAGGAAGATGCGAGGATATCTCACGTACCATTTGGCTGAATATGTACACACGAGGATGTTACCGCAAGTTTTGTGTATACAATAAACTTCTGGAGAATAAGTGAGCTCTCCCATGTATATCTATATATTGATAGCATACTTATACTTTTCTAACGTTTCACCATCTCTCTGCGGTCACTGTAGTAATGAGCTTGGTTCGCCGGGTAATGAGGCCTTGATCCTCGTATCATCTTCGTGTGTTTTTCTTGTCCTTGAAACACATACCGAGGCTCTCACGTGAGATGATGAACAAAAATTAGATACTCAGTGAAAATTCCCCTTTTTTTTTAGGCCATTCCTCCGAGTTGGAAATTCGACGAGAAACACAATATTTTCCAAGACGTTTTAATCGCGATGTCAGCCTGTTTGGGAATTTTGTTTTTATGGAAATTGCATTTTGTCAAGTAAATGAAAAGTGGTATTTAAGGACAAAATATTCTTTTTAATTCACGACTTTGGGCGCCGCAACTTCATGTATACACCACGCCTGTATGTATACTGTTTTGTCAAGGGATCTTGTTTATTTCTTAATCGAGTTCGCATCACCGTGGCCGGCTATTTGTCACTCAAATTGAGCGCGTTAAAAATTTGGTCAGTTATACGCGCTTGTTGCACTTGACTCGATCGTGCGCACACGATATCAACATAAATACTAATAATGGCAAATATTCGCGTTGCTTATTCGTTCAATAAGTTGTTTCGATCGATTAGTGGACTCCCTGACTTTGGATTTTCAGGACATTGTAATAAATGATATACGTTCATGCATCGGGAGTATATTAACACATGCGTGAACATTTGCGGTTGTTTTTGCTCTCGTTCTGCGTGTACAACGCGCAAAAACCGTGTAGCACAAGTCAGAGACGGTGAAAGAGAGGGTGGGAGCAAGAAAAGTGGAGAGGCGAGCGGGTGAATCGATAATTTTACATCGATTCAATGCCACACGCACGGCTCTTTTAACGAGTATATCGATTACAATCTGCGGCGATCTCGTAGGCAATACTTTGGCCATCTAATCGAATATTATAAAAGCGTATACCTGCCGCGCGCACATTAAAATGCGAGAGCTTGGCAAGAGATTCTCTCACAGAATAGAAAATAAATGAAACGAGAATGAAAATAAGAGTAAAAAGCAACGAAAAATGAAGAAAGATTAAAAAATAGAAATGAGCGCGCGCGGTACCTTTGCAATGGACTTGTCAAGGAATCTCCAGGAGATCTCTCTCGACCCATTGTTCATTCATCTCTCGCTATTTCAGATCTTATCATTCCATGAGATATTCCATTGAATGATCGGGTTGGATGAATCGTTAATTACCGCGTTATCGAACTCGCCGTTTATTATCGCGCTTTTTCCTTCCTATGCTGATTGCAGATATCTATCCACTGTTTTATTTATCCTGGACATGTGTATATAGCGCATACGCGAGCTCATACTTATTTTGATATGTGACGAAATTGTTTTCTAATCTGCCGATCAATAAACCAAGCCACCGTAGTTGTATATCCTCGAAGCTATAGTTTTCTTCGTCCTTATTGCAAAATTATATTTTACACGTGCAAAGTAATTGATCGTTCAATTGTCATGCAAGGCAGCAGATAATTGAAGACTTAGGCAACATCACCATCGCTTTTGTGCACATTTTAATGTTTTTGTTGAGAAGTTTTTCAATTGCCCCATTCCAACAGTTTTTCGTGCAATTATCTCCATTGAAATAAGCCCGAGTAATAAGGAGAAACGAGAAAAAAGGCAATTTTCGAAAATAATTGCCAATGTTGTGACATTTTTTGCGTATAATTTGCATTTATTCTCGTGGAATGAAATTAAAAGTGCGACTTTTTCCCACTGTCGAATCAGCGCTCTACGCGGGGTATCGAAATATTTGAAACACTGCGAATTTCGCTTACAAAGTTGTTCAGTTATACACTCGCGTGTTAATCTCTACACCAGAGCAAAACGGTGATGTATATGCAATTCGAGGATTCACTTTCTCGTTGCATGTATCTTGCCGATACAGATGCAGATGCATCCGAGGCATAATCCCCAGGCTATGCTTGGCTGAACAATCTGGTCCGAGTGGAATAACATATAGCTCGCAGCCAATCTCGAGGTGCACTCTATCTTTCGCTCAAGCAAGCCGAAGAGGGAAAGAGAGATATTCCTCGGGCTCGCTCTGTGCTAAGACTCACGAGAGGCGTCGAGGACACCCTCTCGGACCAGGGAGCGAGCGGCTCGTTAGCGACCACCAAGTTTCCCTCTTTCCCCCTATCCCTTTTCCTCTGTATATCTTTCTGGCTCTCTTTCCGGACATGTCATACCCCGGTACTCGGTATATACAGAGAACACATGCTAGCAAAGAGCTCTCACGTTTGGACCACGATTCACCGCCCGGCCGTCGAGCAGAGACTCGACTTCATAAACTCCTCTGACATCGTGGAGCACACACCAAGGGAGCTCTCCTCTTCACAGCTATACATATCGCTGGAAACCCGCAAATATATACATTCACTATATTCTACCACGAGATATATTCCACTCTCGGCAGGGTGCACCGACCGCTCGAGAGCAAATCTTCTCGCGCTTCTTTACCGCTCAAATACTTCAATAAACCGTATTAATTTAAAGGCTCGACAATTTTCATCTCGTTTTCATCCAATTGCCGAATGGTCTTTCAAGAGCACTCGTTTTCGCTCGCGAGACCATTTATTCCGAAAGGTACATCTTTGTATTCCAATTCTTCGCAACTCCTAGAGGCTGCTGTGTTTTTTATTTTTCCTCACAAGAGTCTCAAAGTTTCATGGTCGAAATTTCGTACAAACTTTCGAGTGCGCACGTGCATACTTCCCATATAATTTCTCAATCACGATTTCATCTTTTTCTCTAGTTCAAAGCGTCAACAATAAAAGGCAGCCTGCTGGCGCCTCCACGAACAGACTACGTCGTTCCTTTTTTTTTTCTAATTTATTTTATAACTTGGCGTTGTTTAACTTTCCAGAGATTGTAGTCTCAGCGTATGTCCAGCATTTGTTCTTGTGCTGTGATTAAAACTGCGCCATAACGCCCACGCTTGTTGAATCGATTGCTCCGCGTGCGCCTGTGTTTATCGATATGTTTTACTCTGGCCTTCTCGTTAGTCGGTCCGCTTGTCACCTGCGACTTGAAGTTCTTACGTTCGTTCTCTCCGGAGTTTGTACTACACTCTGTGCGTCGTTATAGTCAACCAAAGTGAATTGAGCTACTATAAAATACCGACATACAAGCTCCGTACCCGAGTGCAGTCTCCATATCTATTTTTCATTCGAGTTTTCGTACTTTCACGTGTAGGATTGTAAAAATTTTATTTAAATTATAAAAACTAAAAACAAAAGCCGCACAATTTATTTTCAGAGATTTTTTTGAGTCGCTCAAATGAAAAGGCTGCACGAAAACTTGTTACTCGAAAGTTTACGTACTCGATTTATAAAACATAGATGAGTTACGAGCAACGATTATACTCAATTCACAATGAAATACAATATCAATTATTTATATCTGAATAAATGTCATTTTCTTTTTCTCCATGAGCTTGTTATTTGGAATAATCATAACGAAGACCAACAGCTGTTTAATAATCCCAATACATATCCATATTATAGGTAAATATCGGCATGGACCAACGTGGCATGCACAACTGAGTGTTGTGAAATAAGCTATAATGCGGCGTGGCCATTAGGATCGCCAAGTAAAAAAAAACAAACGTCCCTGTATACGCATGTGTACATACTACTGCCTATGGTGTACCTTTATTATCGTAGACTTGAGACACTGACCGCCGTGTGTGCCTTGCGGCCAATTAGAACCAATAATCGTACAGTAAAAAGCCTAGTGAGGCGGCCACTGGCTGCGGAGAAGTCGAGAATGAGTTCGAGGATCGCGCAAATCATGAACAACATTTGAGCAAACACGTATATACATGTATGTATTTACCTTTGTATAATATCTATGTGTACGTATGTATATATTAAAGTTAAAACGTAGAAATCCGCCGCACCTTATTCTTATAAGCGAGAACGAAAACGGACAAGTCTTACTCTTTACGCACGCACCGCGAGTTCTTCGACAGCTGTGAATATTGGTTAGCGCGAGAGAAAACTCCGGGCTCAACCATATCAGCCGTCGGGTTACACCACCACCTGGATTATTAATTTTTGTCTAATGACTCGTTCGGACTCTTTCATTAGAGCTCCCCGAGGGGTCGACCAGTCCAACAGTACCAAGTTATAATTAACGTGCTTAATTGAACCCCGACATTCGCCCCTCATATATACAGCTTCAAATTCAAGCTCGATAACTTTCTTATGCTACAATGTTTCGAATCCCTATACGCACCGCGCATCAATATAAACTCTGCTACGCACCCTAAAAATGGCCAAATTTTCGTGCAGGAATAACCGCAACGAGAAGAATAAATAATTAATTCGAAAGCCTTTGCTGCTGCTAATTTTGACACGCTTTTCCGAAAATCTTGTGAATGTGACGATTTTGAAGTTTGCAATGTCGGAATGTATCGAAATCCTTTTTTTTCTTTGCCAAAGTTCATTGTTTAAATTCGAAATTTAATTATCATGATAAAACGTTCGATTTCTACCCCAGAAAAATATATCGGCTCGAAAAATTTGGATCATTTTGAAACTTGAACAAATGAATGATAAAAATAAATAAATTTCGTTGCGTTCCAACGTTGGCAATTTCAGCATTATAAACGTCGACGTTTATGAACTCCAGTTCTATCATTTTTTCGGGATTCATTGCAACGTACAACTGCGTATTTTCATTTTTATTTAAATTTGATTATAATTTGCAGTTTTTATGATTACCAAAGATTTCGAAACACATCGAGGTTTTTAATGGACGCGCGTATATAAAAGGATTGAATCGCGATTCTTCAAGCCGAGTATACAAGCTTTCAGGAAACTGTTAATTCTCACCTGTCTGCAGGCGAAAGTGTCAGAAAACAAATGTGCTGGCGAAGGGTAAACCATCGAAATGTTCCAACAGCTAAATGAAAGCATATCGAAGCGTAATTACACATCCAGGTACGCGAAGCATCGATAGATTAGTGTCATGCTCCGAAAAGTGTGAATTTATTTGGGGTCAGAGCGAATTGTTAATATCAAGAGACTCGGCAGAGGCTCGGAACATGTAACAGCTCTCTCGTCTGCTCGCCCGATCTACTCATTCGAGATTAATTCACACTAATGAACAATTGAATTTATTTAAAAATATGGACACCATTTTATTCGAATTGTTTTGCGCTAAGCAAGCTATACGATTAAATTCCCCGTGGCGTTTTGATGATTATTCTCAATGTCTGAAAGGAAAAGTTGGTCCTTACATACGTCGCTATCTTGGAAAAGAGTCGTACGTAATAATGAACGAATGGAGACGCTGTACTTGAAGTACGTACCGTTCGTATATATCCTTATGTGTAAATATACGCGAATGCCGAACGGAGTAGACCGGCATTACGTACGTGTCACACATTCGTGCCAGAGAGACTGCAAAGCCTGGAAACCGACAGTCAGGGACACCCGGTACGTCCACATATATTTCTATACATTTGTTTGTGTTTGCCTGAATGTATCGTTTAACTATGTAACGTGTTTGTAAAGCGAAATTTCACAGATTCGCCAACGCCTGCCACAATTCTCTGATTCGCAGTCGTGATCGTTCGCATATGTGTACACATACACACATTCACAGACACACGGCCAAATGGAACACTGATTTCAGTAAAATTTAGCCCGCGGACTTGAATCTATAAATCCGAATGGCAATAAGGACGAAGCTTGCGTGTGTTTAATCTCAAGAGATTCTCTCCTTTCGTCCCGAAAGGAATGGCTTATCTTTGTATATTTTCTGTATGAAAATCCTTCCTAAGACTGATTTGCTGCGGCTGAATTTTCAACCTGGCAAATGTGCGTCTCGCTCCTATAATTATTGTGAATCGATAAAAACGATGACGTTGAGGGTTGCATCGTTGCAGTGCAACGAAATTGATTTTTTTTCTTTATCAAATTCCATTTTTTATATTGAGAATTGAACTGCGATGATTAAGCGATCGGTTTTTTGCCCCAGACAAAATATATTGGCTCGAAAAATTTGTATCGTTTCAAAAATTGAACAAATTATTAATAAAAATCAATATTTTTCGTTGCGTTGTAACGTTGCAAACTTTAGCATCATCAAAAACGATAAACATTTTCCCGAATTTGGTAGTTAAAGGACGGACGCCACCGTCAAGACTTTTTCTCTACACAATTGTTTTCTCCTTCAAGGAAAGTTCGATCGTTGCGCGATTCTTTATTTAGATTCTCATGGATAGGGATAAAGAGAGCAGGAAAGGAAGAGAGAGAGAGAGAGAGAGAGAGAGAGAGAGAGAGAGAAAGTGAGGGACTTACAAGGATAGGGTAACCGCGAGCAAGAGTGTCGGTCGATGCTTAGCCGCCAAATGGAGATTGTTGTGGATTTAAATTCCTAATTGGTTATATCGGGGTTTGCTCGGGAGTCGGAAAGAGTGCAGCAAGCAAACAACACACCGCGGGGGGAAAAAAAGCTTGTGCTCAAAGCTCGAACGTTGTAACTGGTCGAGGTGGACCAAGATGCTGTTAGCGGCACGAATGTACAACGTCAACAGCGGCAAAGGCCGCGAGAAACGGCAGTCGCATAGCGCAGCTCGCGATCTCCCAATGGGGGGTCATCTCGTGTAACCAGGAACGTAAAGTTGCTCAGCATTAGCCCTCACATATATTTACGGCTCTGATGTCGCACATCACAACCGTCTTTTTCCCTCTTAACATTTCTTCCTTTTTACTTTAACCTCTCCCTTCCGTTTCTTCTGTTTTCACCGTTTGCGATGGTGTTCACCCTATTCGCCACAACTTTAACCCCGGAATTTCATTTCTTGGCTGCATGTTCAAACATCTCCGTTATTTAATTATCCAATAACGTCCTCCAAATTTTGATTCAGTTTCCATTATTTTTCCTTATTCCAATAAGTAAAAGATTTCTCGAACTAAATGGGCTCGAATGTTGAAAAAAAAAAATTGCGAATCCTCGTAAGCTGCTGGTTTATAACGATCACAGTTTTTTGTTTTTTTTTTCTTCACAGGCATCTTAACGACGCGTAAACGTTGAAATGGTACTAAGGATTAGTCATGGGCATTTAAAGAAATTTATCGGGCGCGTTCTTCGGTTTACGAATCGGAATTTTGTGGCAAAGTTTTCCGGCTGCCGTCAAATTTGATTTTTAGTTACGTACTCATGGAAACGAATCATTACTCTTGGCGAAAAATGCCTTTTCATCGCGAATGTCAATGACGAATGTTTTCGTGATAAATTTGTGATAATCAGCGGATTCCAAGTCACAGAAGCAAGTATCGCGCGAGCTAAGCCCGCGGGACGTATTCGCTGCGGGAGAACCGAGACCCACTACAAGTCAGATATATAGCTCGCAGTGCACACAGAGGAGGTGCGGAGGCGACAGGTGCGTCCTTGACGCGGCTTCTCACAGCGATCTTGCTCTCTCTCGTACATAAGTCAGGCTGTGAAAAATATATAGCGCTTCTATCTATGAAGTCCGCTTTTTCGCTCCGTACCAGAGCAAGCCAGATCCACGTCTTTCGACGCCGTGCTTCTCCAATTGTTTATTTTTTTTATTTATTTTTTATTCCTTCTTCATTACGTTTCGACTCTTCCAAACAGTCTCAGAGCAACGAACGTTACGTTGAAATACTTTCACCCACATTTAGAATCGTTTAGTATTCATTTACATAGATGAGGATAATATTAAGCAAAAAAGAACTAACGGAACGAGATGAGTGTTATTAAGATTTTGCATACGGATGTGGCCATTCTCCTCTTCGTTCTCGTATTGCCAATGTCTGTTTTTTCTCACTCACGCACACGTGCATGTGCTACTGAGAATCGTTATTTTTAATTGGACTAAAATACTGGGCCCTCCAACTGTTCAGCCGTGCACGTGTACCTCAAACATGCTCATTCCTGGGGAATATTATATACGCAGCATCGTCTCGACTGGTCAAATGTAGTATATAAGTGTATGAAATGGAAGTGCTGCCGGGCGTATGTATAGTGCGTATGATCGTTAAACATCTTCCGAACGAGCTCTTCGTTCACGCGAGAAATTTTTTGGGAATTCCACACCGATCGTCCTGTAATTAATAATCGAGCAATTTTACTCCACTGAATCACTCTCCTCGGACTTGATCATTGCATCGATTATACGAGGGCTGGGTACGTATTTATTAATGAAAGAATTTCGCAACGTGTGGGTGATTCTCGTGCATGTTAATTATCGATTCGTTGGTAACGGACCCTCCAAACGTAACAGTTCCTTCTTGGAGCTCCATTTCCCACGTATCGCGAAAGCCAGCGAATAAAATAACAACTCGATCATCCTCATTAATTATCTCAATTCTCCAAAGATCATTAGCTCCCAGTCGTAATGCTGGTGCAACACAATATTTGAGTAATACTTATGATGCGTTTCACTCACCTACGAGCAATGATTATTTACTGATTTCTACATATTTCATTTGATGTATGTCTGAGCACCAAGTATGATATAGTTATAAGAATCGTAGGTGGAAAAACGTGAGAAAACGTAAAAGTTAGGAATTATGATTTTTTCATTAATATTTCTTTCAAATAATGGATTAAAACTCTGCGAGTCTGAATGGCCTGATCTGGTCGTGAAATCGTTGAAAAGATTTATATCGATATTTCAATGATGCCCTAATAACTACTCCCCTTCACCGCCACACCACTTTTCATCGACCGCGTAACAAATAAACATTCTTACGAAAACCTTGAAGCTTCAAGCTTCCATTACTGTTCCTAAAAAAAAAAAGATATCCAGCTCATGCACGGTTTCCGCTCGGATTCGTAACCGAAGGAAAGTAAAGCATGTTTCCAGATTCGAATAAGACAACTATTTCTTTCGATATTCATGCAAATGTTGGAAGGTATGAAAACCGGTGGTTTTACGCATATATTCGCAAAGTTTCTCATGTTCCCGACATAATAATACATGCTACATAACAAAGTTATATACAGGTGACATGAAAATGGATGCAGGAGTTGTTGTGAGGTGACTGGACTAGATGCAGATATATCCGCGCTGCAACGGCACGGACTTGAGCCAATCTTTTATGCCGATACATAGCAAGACACATACATACATAAATATAGAAACGGACTTGATTTTCCCATCGATCCTCCGTCGGTGTTCCGGGCAGTTACGTCACACCTTCGCGCTGGAGAGAGGCGCGCGGAATGAGAAGAATAAAAGTCGAAATAAGGATGGAAAAAAAGGAATATTGGGTTGCCCATCGACGAATCCAAAAACGTTCCCACGTTCTTTCTTACGGGGGCTCTATTCTATACCGAGAATGAACCAAGCATTCGCGTTTCTCCTTCTCGGATTCGCGCCTGCCGCGCGAGACTAATACCAACGAGAGAGAGAGAGAGAGAGAGAGAGAGGGAGCGAGCCAGTCCGCGCAATACACCTCGAGCTCGCCCCCGTTCTCGCTCAACGGGGACCTCGACGTCGATATTTCGTCAATGAGACGCCTGCTAAGATTCCGTACACTCCGTCCGCGTTCGCTCTCTTTGGTCCATTGTTCATCGGTACTCCTCCTCTCTCTTCATCTCCTCGTGTCTCCCTTTACCCTTTTTTTCCACGCTAGTGTCGCTCTCGGCCGATACCACGACACAAACATCTTACAATATCGTACCCCGCGCTGAGAGCAGTATTAAGTACACTGACTAGTTTTTTGCACTCCAAGTTCCATCATCCCGGTTGGGCAGCCGCGTGAGTCTCGTCTCGTTTCTCAATGTCTCCTGGAAACATTATTTTCACTATTGCTAGCACAACGTGTGCGCTCACCTTGTCTCTATATATTCATCTCTTTCCCTTTCTCGTAACGTATAGCGGGGCCACCCTCGCTATGATACAGACTCCTCGAAGTATTCAACCAGCAAAAGTATAGACTGTCAGATAAGTTTTGGAGAAGGGAACTGTACCGATTAAGCTGTACCGTTGTGTATGCACGAAACTGCTGCTATTCGCGAAAGAAACCTTCTCTCAGCTGCCTCGATGTTTTTACTTGAATCGCAATACACATAGAAAACGCGCGGGCCGATATACTTTTGCTGTTCGAAACAAGCAACTCTAATGATATCGACAATTGCGAACAAACGCTTTTATGTTCAATTAGCCATTGAGCGTTACATTGTCGAGCAACAAGATGAGATGCGATGCGAGGAGAAACGCTTTAATCGCGCGGCCCGACCGAAAGGCTCTTTTCATTAAAGGAAAAATGATAGGATCGCGACTTTTTATTTATATTGGAGGATTATATCGGGGTGTGTTTATTGTTGAACGTTGAAACGGCTCAACCAACATCAACTCGATTCTCCTCGTACTTATACGACTTTATGCTCAACTGACGTTGATACGGTCCATTGATTTCTGGAAGCGAATAGAGACATTGACAATCGCGCGCACGCTTGGGCAACGTGGCGAATGTCAAACGAAAAAAGTATCTGAAACTCTGATACGAAGCTCTCGGCACGGATGTCGTTATTAAGTTACACACAAACTTCGAATTGGCTGTATGAAGTTGTACTTGACCGTTACATTTGTTTAGCGAATCGTTGCACTACTTTAAACTAATAGTCGCGAACACACGTTAACGATCTCCACTACATATAAGCAATGGGCGTTGCAGCGCATGGCTTGTTATAACTATACTCCGCATATATACATGTCGATGTTTGTATCTATCGATGTATATAGCACGACGAGGAGATGAATATACGGAGGCAGATAAAGAGTGAAGGAAAGAGCGAAGACAAGAAAAGCAGGCGACGAGAACGATATCGGCATCTCCAAGTCCTGGAACCCGTAACGGCTCACGGTACGCCGAACGTGACTCTCGCGACTCCTTCAATTATGAGGAACGACTCAATTAAATCCGTGAACTGTATAACGTATACCCGCGTCTCGCTTTCGTTCGATCATTCCGAAGACTCTCTTAAACTTTCAACTTTGTCAGCATTTTTTTCTTCACGAAATAATTTTTCACCTTTTTTTTCATCGATCAATCGTCGCAATGTCACGTTTCGTGCTTTCATTCCCTAGACTTTTTTTTTCCATCCAAATTTTGTTATTGGCTCAGTTTTCGTGGAAGAAACTTGAAGGCTCAATAATATAAAAACATTCAAGCATTTCGATCGTTCGCGTCTTACGGATCTACCTGCTTATTTCGGGCTCTGCGAGCACGCTGTACTTACACGCGACTAATCGCTTTCGCACTATTATCATCGGGATTTTCGGACAAAACCCGAATCTACAATTCATCCCACCTGACGCGCCCCTTTCCAAGATGGTTCTTCTCTCGGTAGACATCGCCAATCCTTTCCCGGAAAGCGATTAAGTCACGTTTCTGGTCTCGGAGCTCAGAACCAGCAGCGTGTCGACCAAAAGACCGTGTGCTGGATTAGAGAAGAAAAAAAGCTTTGCCGGTCCAAGAATGAAAGTGAGAGAGACCGCGAGGGAGTGAAATGGCGATATTTTATCTGTGTGTGAGTCTGTGTGTGAGTCTGTGTGTGTGTGTGTTATGAGCATGAATCACAGTAGTGCGGAATGAGAAAATCCACCGAAAATCATGCAGAGGTTCCTCCGACGCCTCAGCAGCCCTTATTAATTACGTCTATTAGCATCCATAATGCACAAATCATGATAAGTGGCATTTCGTTTTTTATTCGCGGTTAAGAAAATTTTTATTCATTCTCCTCTGGCTACGCGCGGCTACTGCGGATTTGCGAGTCCAAAGAAACGGGGCTTCTCGCATCTTTTAGTCACGCAAAGTTTTTAGGGATCATCCTCGTGTTTGTGCTTTCTCGTCTCTATATATCTATACCTATCAGTATAGATATAAATGTGAGACTCTTGTATAAAGCATGGGAAGAAGAAGACGCGCGAGCTCTCTTAAGATCGCATTATATACGTTTTTTTTAAAACGCTCCCGCACAGCCGAGACAATCGGGATCTATCGGCCGTGGGCGTAAACCGACGACCCTGTTCGTCGTTGAGAAGAAGACCCAGTTTCATGACGTCAAAAATTTACCGTTATATTATACGTATGGTCAGCCAAGTACATACATATTTGCCGATAAATACCGCAACGCGTACATGACAAGGGGAATATACATATGTTCGCAATATGTTGGAGACGCACTTATGTCAACAGATGAAATATTGTCTTGTGCGACGCACCTTTGTTCGCCGAAATAAGGATTCCGAGGCTAGGTGTTTGGGATTCCGTTTTGGAGTATCAAAATTTAACACGAACAAGAATCTGGGTCGCTAGTAAAAGGACCCAGTGAATGGAGTCGAGCAGTCCGAACTTTTTCATTATTTTACGCGGGACATTAATTTTATAGCATGAGAAAAATATTGTCATGGCTAAAGAACTGGTGAACCGCCTTTGCATCTTTATGTTCGTTGACAATGACGACAGGAAACGGATTATAAGTTTATTGCCGAGGAAGGGGTAAAAGATCGTGGACAAAAATAAGTGAGAAATTCGTCTGGACCGGGAAGACCGAGCCCATATAGTCATCTATACACGAAGGCGGAATCTGATCGCGAAGAACATTTGTACGGAATGTCGAGCAAGTGGAGGGCGCCCGATGACCAAGAAAAGTTGGAAGCGCGGAGAAGAAAGTTAAAAAAAGGAAGTAAAGAGATGAAAAAGAAGATCCTTCTTGATACAGCAGTAGGTTTAGGGGTTCTCGTGTGGCCAACTCCAGTGTGCACGCTGCGGGTTCATTAACGCTCGGACGATCCAAAGATAACGAGCTTACAAGCGGGTGGTGCCACTGAACAACGCGTTGCTTTTTCTCCGTGCGCGCTTCGTCGCAAACAACTGATCAACCGCCTCGAAATAAAAAAAACGGAGAGAGAATAAGGAAAACAAAAATTGTGCGCTCTGTGAATATACATAAAAGTTAGCGGGAGATTATTTATATGCAAATCTGGTATCTCGGCGTTTACCTTCGCCCGAAAGTCGCTTCCTCCCATAGAGCTCGCATATCTCTATCTTACGATTACCCCCTTGTACGCGATTACAAACACGTGTGCTCAAATCCTCCGAAAGCAAAGATCGTCCGAGTGCATGCTGGTCATTAAAAAATCCTCACCTGTCTCTCGCTCGAGCCAGAGAAACGACCGAGAATTACAGGGTAAATCACCGCGTACGAGAACTCTCTCTTTCATTGCTTTTGGAGCGATGGACAAATGTCGAGGAAGATAAAAAAATTGCATGAATATTATCGATGATATTTTACGATAAGTAGCTGCATGGTGAAGATCCACGAGGTATATAACGGGCATTCGGAGATCGTTGAATTTTATCGATGGAGCATGAGGTGAGCACAAAGACGAGACATCGGAACAACAAATAGTTGAAAACTACCGTTAATTCACATAAACAAATTGGTAATTGGTTAATAAGATGCCGAGCTTTCAAAACGTAAGAAAATAAAGAATAACAAGAAAATATATTTAATCGTAATTATAGACTCCTCAAAGACGATGTGCTGTAAAAATGGGGACTGATTCGATGCGCAATAACGCCGATGAAAAAAACCAAAAAATTGACGATGAATTGTGGCATGGATTTACCGTTAAACGTTTTTAAAAGGCTCTGAGGGATGTTGCTTGCGATCCTTGGGCCTTTAGACCAACTTGTAACACCATGGCTTTCCGGATCTACCGGCTTGCTGGATATGCAGTCGCGTCAAACATATATCTATATATGCAGAGTCTTGTATACATACATATAAATTGTAAGAGGCTCCTTTTTGCCAAGGACGAAAGAGGGCAGGGCCGTCAAGCAACCTGCACTTTACCCGCTACATACAAGAATAAGAGAAAGAAAGAAGAGTGCAGGAGAAGCAGATTGCCGAACTCGTCGTCGTAATTTAGCCACCTTCTTTATTCCCTTTCTTCTTCTTCTTCCTCTTATTCGCCTTTTTTCTTCTCTTTATTTTATTCTCTCGATCTCACAGTATCGGAGTATCCAGACCCTTGGTAGAGTTTCTCTGTATGTCCGCTCGTGGATCGGTACAACCTGCGTAAGGAAGGCTTCACACGCCCACGAGCAACACGCGATTTATCATGTTTGTGCATCAGACGTAAGAAAACATAAATAGGTCCGCAAATATGATAAGGAACCAGCAAATCGTTTCTCATAGCTGCGCATTACTCCAAAAATGATTGGAATCCGTTGACTACATGATACGACGAAAACTGTTGTGCCAGGAAAAACCAAAGCCTCAGCGGAGCCAAATGATAAATTTGATAATTTATTGATAACCGTTGGTCATGAAAAAACAAATCCACATGAGTGTCGCCGCTAATCGTCTAGATGATTTTACGGTATTTGAAAAATATATATGTTTATAAAAACGCGCGAATAATGTTTTTTATTGATTATCGTAATGAGGTGGACATTACTCCACACCTCGAAATTTCACAGCAACGCGAATGATTCGCGTTTTTGAGATCAAAGTCGTAACTGCCACTGGGCAGCATAGGGAATCTGTATTTTTCTCTTTCGTGACTGTGATTTTATATGAGCGAGTACTTGTTAACGACTCTTCTCTCGAGTTTAAAACCTTCTCTTCCTTTTGATTCTATCTCTCTTTCTTGGCATTCCCGCGTAATCGTATCGTATAAACTCACGATGAGAGTCAAGAGGTATAAAGAGCATATGATGGGTCGTGTGTGTCTCTTAACGTCCTTTCGTTTTATGGAAAATCATTTGCCACATCGTTCGCCACTAATTGTACTTGGCCTGACTAATTGTAAGTGGCCTAGCGTGATACGCCGTAAAAGAGTTTGTACTCTCAGTACTCAAGAGTATACGCCACACATAATACAACACCACACCTTCTCATTGCACACTTCTCTTTGTACATGGATTCATATTCATTTTTATTGTACTTTTCTCTTTCTTCTTTCTATGCAACGTATCATCGTTTTCTTGCCCTCCGCTCTCACTTTCCAAATGGCAATATTTCTACTTTACGTGACACAGGCATTTTTTTCGGTTTCGTCGAATTAGCTAGGCATTAACCCCTAACGAAGCAGCCTGAGAGTGCCGGGAGCGAGTACACGCCTTCCTTTACTCGCACATACCTTCTCTTATTCTTCCTTTTTTTCTTAACCTTTCTTTCTCACTTTGTACTTATTTTATCTTCTCTCTTTTCTCCCCCGTACATTTTTATCGCGCGAGAAAATACCTCGAGACCTCCGCTGAAATATCTGACATTCCGCGGATAGTTTCAACCGCAAAGTGCAAACGGCACAACACACATACGGACACGCATCGAGCCGCGTAACCATGACGTTCTGCCCTTATCGTATAATATTATAAATTCATATCTATATTCGTCTAAATGGTTAACGCAATCAGCTGCTCATTCCTTTAGCACATATTTAGTACGTTTGAGATACGTTATTTCTGATATTCACGATTTTCGTCAATTTTTTTTATTTATAAAAAATAAAATACAATGAAAACTCGATTGGAATCAATTATGGAGAAAAAAAATGCATCGAATCAACAAGACTTTTTAGGCGGTTTAATAATTATGCTCATCTCGTAATTACTTAATCATTTTTCCCCTTCGCAGTCTCTCATTATAGAAAGAGATACAGAAATATTATTAAGTATAAATGTTCAACGACCGAATCTCCGAAAAACAAATGACTCGCTTTGATAATCGAAGTCGGAATATAATTTTTGGAATTCTTTGTGATTTAAGGAAATAGATTTCGAACGCTGGAAACGAGAATGGAAATATTTTATGACTCGGCCGAGATGTAAATGCATCCGAAAAAGTAGAGCTCAAGGAACGAAAAAAAAAAAAAAATATAATAGCCATGGTGGTATTTTTTGTGGTGACATTATATAATGTGGCGTTTCTTGAAGGCACTTCTCTTGTAAGCCGAGCAAAGAAATGATAATAAACATAGCAGCAGGGTCAAAGGAATAGCCTCTGTGCACTAATACACCGATCGCTTCTTCTTAACCGTTGGCGCGTCCAGGACGATATTTCTCTTTTACGCGACATCGGAATCTTCACAGTTTTATCCGAATTAGTTAGGCATTATAAGATCTCTAACGAAGGTGGAATAGCGCGGGATAAAGGGACGGTCGCAGCTCTTTGCACGCATGCCGTGCACGCTCTTCCCTTGCCCTTCTCTCCCTCGGATCCAACATATACCGGAGAATCCCATTGGTATATAAGCGGTGTGCCGGGGCTGGATACTGTCCGACGTATTCTTCGAGAATATCTCTGGCACCTTGGCGTCTCGTCTCACAAATTGTTCGCTGCTCGCTTTTTCTATCGCCTCTTAAAAACGATACACGTGGAAGATGCGTTCCAACAGCTCCTAAACACGCCGAAGCCACTTTTGCCATCCAAAGAAACTTTAACCTCCTTCCCTTACATCTCTTCTCTCGCGGGAATCGATGCTTTGCCAGTTTTTATTTGCCGCGGGGGTGGCGTCCACTCTAACATATGTGACGACACTCCAGACAACTATGCATATATAGTGCCTCCTGAATGCTCGCGGTAAAAAGCGATTACTATGACTTGCTCGAGCGGCTGCGTACTGGCAATCTAATTTCACGAAATTAATGTCGTTTCTTTTGATCAACAGTTTAAGCGATTCATCGCTTATTTATTCCTGTACATTTTGAGGCTCGATCCGTACGATATCTTATGAAAGAATTGAATTATCTGCAGGCCGATCAAATTTTATGACTAACTCGTGATTTTAATTTGTGAAAAGAGTCTCATATCGCGTCGATAGTTATGTTACTATCGAAATGAGCAGTATACCGACTCATAGCTTTTGCAAGGAGAACATTTTTCTCTTTCATCATCCTAGCGAGCCCGTGTGCGCGTATGCGTGCTCAAGGGTATCGCTAAGAACGAGAAGAGAAGCACGTTCGTTCCTCCTCCTGTTTGCGATCTCGAAGAGCGCCTTCTCTCCCTGTGTGCTGTACGCGTCATCCGTGCCGAGAGGGCTTTCGAGCTTTTTGCCGTGATTGATTTATGGCGTAATGGGATCATTCATTTCCTCGCGCGCGCGCGCGCGCGCGTTCAACACAGCAGCCACGCAGTAGCGCGAAGTACTCTTTTATTCTCCTCTCTTTTTCTTTCTTCCTCCCTGTTTCCGTTGTTGTTGCCGCTCCTGGTTTCTTTCCTTCCTTATCCTTCTCGGCTCGTCCGGCGGTGCGCGAGCTCAGGCTAACCGGGCAACCGTGCAGCGAGGATGCTGCTCAAAGAGCAGCTCCTTGTCGTTACCGGGGCGCGAGCGGAACCCAAGATGGCGCTACAAATTACCCCGGAATTTGCTAATACGATATTCTTGAAAACTATATAGCTATACTTAGGCTGTGCGAAGCGTCTCCTGACATGCGAGATTATAGAATGAACCCAACAAAAAGCTTATCGTTATTTTTTCTTCAAGCTTCCCATTGTCCTCTTTAAAATCAAAGATTCTTGAAATTCGTGGGTTCTCTCTTGGACTCATCAAAACAATGAAACACTTATTCACAACAAGTCATACATAATAATTGAATTAACATACAATACTTATGGCATAGGAATCGATATATAAATTCCTCGAATGAATAATGCATCGAGCTCTTATTGTGTTATTTTTGGAGAAGTAATCTCAACAATTTCCAAGTGGGAAGCTCCCAAGTGAATAGCAGAAATCATTTTTAATGTTCTCTCCCTCTCTCATTAACATTCCATGTGCTGGCAGCAATAAGTACAGAAGAGACGGAGGGGGCTCCGAATCAATGTATCCTGATTACCATTCACGTACGTGCGTATGGTACAACATTAGATGTGAGTCTGGTCGATGTATGCGAGCTGCATATTGTAGCAATAGTCTGCGTACATCGCGAGCCTTGAGGCTGAGGCCCTCAACGTACTGTGCAACAATTACACAATCCATCGCAATTAACAGCATTAGCGGCCAGTTTAGATCTAATCACGAATCTCTCCCTCCCTCTTACTTTCTCTTCACTGCGGATACAAGATCGGCAACCCCTCTGTCTAACAGCACTACTCCCACCGCTGTAATTACACGGCCGATGTTTAATATTTCACGTTGAATGGTAGCAGTCTCCTCGATATATATGTGCAGCTCGTAGGAAAGTCTACGCAGAGAAGAGTGAGTGTATTGGTTGGTACACCCGACTCACTGCCACGAGTCTATAGCTCTTTCCTACCCGACTTGAACCTACGAACACACTATTAGCATCGTCGTTTCTTGCTCTTCATTTACATCTTGACTAGTGGATAAAGCCAAGCCAACCGCACGAGGGAGGGTGCACGTGTCTCTTTTATACAGGTGGCAATACTCGTGAATGTCGAACATACGCTGGTTTACACTTGTGCATATACATCAGCATAGATATTACAGAATCAAAGTGTTTAACACTGCATATCCAGTTTCCGCCACCATTATTTTATGATATTTCCTAGAAATCAAAATTTCCCAGTCATTTTCTAGAATTGCTGAAATTATGTTAGTGAGTTCGTACGTTTAGGCCTTCGGACATAATTTACCATGGACTTTGATCAAACGAAAAGAAGGACGAAGGAGGAATTAGACAGACAGCCATACGAA
This sequence comes from Campopleginae sp. 14b, assembly GCA_030522525.1. NCBI lineage: Eukaryota > Metazoa > Arthropoda > Insecta > Hymenoptera > Ichneumonidae > Campopleginae sp. 14b. Next base: position 64,151 of record JAPYYS010000710.1, on the reverse strand, counting down.
AGGCTTTTTTTTTTTTTTTTATCACCTACGACTTTATTCGTTCTTTCCACTTTCTCCGGATACTCGCAGCCCTTCAATTCTATCCTCGTGCTACGCCTTCTCGAATGTGAATTATTTCGCAAGGCTTTTTATGGATCTGCGTACGAACGTTGCATATCTTTCGGGGGAAAGCCATGCACGTTTTTCTCGAGTCGGGAAGGGGCGCCAACCATACGTCACATCCCCTTTCGTTTACCCCTTTGATTCACCACCCTCATTGCTGGCACGTAATGATAGACATTATTATAAGTGGACTAACCGTTTTTGTCGGTACTCATACAAAAACATATTGTCGACTCATGAAAGGGATACTTCTCGCTATAAACACACGACACACGTAAGTATCGCGTCAATAGAATTGTCCCTCTCTTCTGACACGTGCGGAAAGTTGGTTGCTCCGACAAGAGAGCGCTCGTTTTTTTGCTTTTTTTCTCATGCTATCGATGTGAAAATTCATTCAATGTTCATTATTAATCGACAGGATGTCATGCCCAATCAGGAATTCTTTGTTGTTTTCGGTATTTTGAATTTTTTATTATTTCATTTTTCGCCCAAAGTTTGACCACGGTTTGGAAAACTATGTCGAGCCAAGAAGCTCTTTTTCGGACGTGGAGAAAAATGAAAAATTGCAGTGCCAAAAATTTGGCTAGCTGTCTGAAACTCGATCGATTTTTATCTAGAGATAATACAAAAATTGTGGATTACACCGAAAACTGATGACGTTACACAGTTGTTAAGGGACGAATGTGAAACATGCTCGAACCCATCTCACCGAACGGGTGGCCAATCGACTTGGCACACGTGCAAACGTCTAGCGCCGCGACCAAGTCACGAATAATAGTACAGTGACTTGCCAACAGGCCCGGTGGATCTCTCCAAGTCTCTTTACCCTCCCCTTGAATAAGGGACCCCGATATGGTATCGAGTGTGGTGCATGCTCTCGTATCGCCACGTATCGTTGAATCGACCGTTGCTCGCGGGAGAACGAGAGGTTTGCGTGGCAAAGTCTTCTCCACGAAGTTCTCTCTCTCTCTCTCTCTCTCTCTCTCTCTCTCTTTCTTACTCGCGGGTTAACGAGTAAATGTAGCTTCAGCTCTTAGTAGAAACGAGAAGAGAGCCCTCTCGGCGTGCGGAGTTCAGCTCTCTTCCCTCGTGTCGAATTTTTACCTCCTCTACCTCCACATGTCTATTCCTATATGTATTTGTATTTGCGTTTATATTCCCATACGAATCGAGATACTCTGACGAACGAGCGTGGGAATCTTATAGGAACATATCGAAGGGTGAACTTCCGGGAACTTTATGTACGAACCATTTTAAGCGGCCAAGAAAACACGGTTACTTCCGTTTGCTTGCTTCTTCGACGTTTAATTGCCTCATCACTCATTGATCCTAGTACCCTTTTTGTCTTGTCGCTTTATTACTTCATATACAACTATGAAAATTAGGCAATAATTTATAAATCTACATGGATTTAAAATTCAATTTATAAATTTTTGAATTTAATTTATACATTTTTGGAAATTTAATTTATACATTTTTTAATTTAATTCATAAATTTGTGAATTAACATTTATAAGAATTTTCGCAAATATTTATAAATTTTCTCGTATTTTCTTTTGTTTACAGGTAAGTCAATCGAAGATGGTGATTGTTGTTAAACGTTGGGTAGCGGAAAGCCTGCCGAAGGTATCGTGTGGTTTTATCATGATTTTTCTTTCCCCCATACGATGTAACAGTTGTTTGATGAATCGTTGAAAGAACTGAGAAAAAAAAAATGTGTGTCCATGGTTAACTGAATAGTAAAAGACAAGAAAGTTTATTTAGCTTTTGCGGTAATTTTCAAGATTTGAAAAGAGCTGGGCGTGGCTTGAATGAATGGAGAATCCACGCGATGATTCTCGAGACTTTGCAAGCCCGTAGGCTGGTCAATTTTACGGACTATTCTTTGCTAAGTCGTGGTGCCCACGGCGCCCGCTATCTCATAGTCGAGCTACAATTTCTCACCCACCGTACAAACAAGCACAGCATACGTTGATAGGTGCGTGTTATACCTGTACCCCTTTCGATCGTGAGAGTCTCTAGGCAACGATAACCTTCGCATTAGATAATTCACATAAATTTTCTTTCGATCCAGACAGTTAGTTTTTATTTTTTCAAAAATATAGCAAACCTTTTCTCTTATTATGAGCGATTTTTTAGCAGTACTCAACATTTTTTCATTGCATTAGAATTTTCGAGATTCGTTTTATGGCTCGCTGAGAGTTGGGAGGACTAATTCTATCGTTTTGCTTTTGTGTAACAAGTGATGGTGACTTTATCCTTCTATTACCGGACTAATTTCGTGTTGTGGGGGCATGGAAAAAAGGGACAGATATAAGATAAATAAAATTGATGGATAATTGACGAGCGAATGCCTCGGGTCATCTGGAGGCATCATACAAACATGATGATATACCCGGAGCATCCGGACTCTCCCATCGGAGCGCGCAGCAAAAGATCGCGTATAAGAAAAAGCCTGAGGAATTTTCGCGCGCACGTCACTGCCGACAGGAGCTTAACGAGTAAAAATTTAATCAGTTCTAGAATGACGGGCAACGATGTATATAAACACACGTACTTATATATCTCATGGGTAAAGCAGGATCGACTGTAAATACTGGTCGAACCAGAGATGGGGATCCGGGCGAGGTTGAATCGTGGGAACCATCTCATTCCTCATAATTCTTGTTCATATTTTGTTGCATTAGTGGATCGAACATGGAGGTACTTGTGTAAAAATGAGTTCTCATGCGTACACGATTATTGAAGGGAAAATATATTTCGGCGTCGAATCGGATCTTTGGCTCTCGGAACAAGTTTTGCGAGGAAATATGAGCTCGGGAGAGAATAGTTGGCTCCATTGGGAATACGATTACGGGAGAGAGGGAGGAGGTAAGAAAGAAAGAAACCTGGACATATTATATGAACAATAGAAGTGGTAAACATATATGCAAACCCCTCGACGCTGAATATATCATCGAGAGAATATTGTAACGCTTGTGAACGCACGCGTTGGCATGGCTTCGCGGTCCTCGCGAGTGGCGATGCTTCGTTTCCTTTGCTCATCCTCTTCTCCGACCATCTTCCCTCCTCTCTCTTTCCCTTTTTTCCCTTCACAACGTGTAACTTATACCAAACGCATGGATATAATATGGGTATTAATAAATCCAAGCAGGTATTAATGCGGCTAATGTATGCGAGTCGGGCATTTGTTACGCGTCGTCGTTGTCGTCGTATGTATGCCCAGCCCTGAAAGCGTCCTCTTTCGCGTATATAAGAAGCTCCGACGTCGACAAAACTCTCTTGGACAATGGCTCCGCGATCTCTGTGTGTTGTTACCTGTCCCCGCTTTATATGCCGTAGGAAAAGCACCTTGCTATGATGGCGAGGCTTGTGCAACGAAAAGATCCCGGCCGGGTCTCGAAAATTCGCGCTTTAAAACTTATACTCCTCGCTTCAGTATATTTGGCATATGAAAATTTCTCTTTCATTCCTCTCAAAGAGATTCCACTATTTTTTTCGCCTCCTTCGAGTAAAAGGAAACGAATTCTATGAAATACTTAATTTTTCCCAAAAAAAAAACCAAATGAAGCCGAGGTCTCAAAATCGATGAGGTCGTAGCGAATTAATTCTTGTCCGCATGTTAAATCTTTGTGAATCTATTAGACACATATGCCCATATAGCTCTGACGTGAGATATTGGTCAGCAAAAGGAAGCAGATCACATATACTTCTTGCCCTTACTTTAGATTCGTATTACCATTACAATGGTTTACAATGTTGTATCAGGATGAGATCTCCCGTTTGTAGAAGCAACAACCGTAAGAACGAGACACGCGCACACACATGTAACATGCAAGAACGAAGCATCGTCCTGTTTCTCTTAAGTCCTAGCGAGAGTTATGTCCTTCGGTCTTTGCCTTGGGGAATAAGCCTATTCGAATTCTCTTACCTTCTCTATATATTACTCTCGAGAGGATCTTCTTGAGACGCGCGGGTCCCCGTTGTCGCGCCTCGACACCTTCGAGCCACCGAGGAGTGTTTTACATGCATTATGCATCTGATGTTAGTTACATGAGGGTATAAACTAAATACACACGCATAGAGACCCCCACATATTCATATATAAATGTATATTATGTATGACCTATATATAGAGTGAGCCTGAAGGTGCAGGCACGAAAAAGCATCTTCCCACAACTAATGCACAAGGCCAAGTGAAGCCAGTGGGCAGAAAGCAGCTCATGGGTAGAGCGTATACTCGGACCCGCGAGCTGGACGTGTTTACCTGTCGCCACCGTTCCGCTCGCGCGCACTCTCGATCCCTTCCTCACGTGATTTCAAGCACACCGACCATCACGCCCGATGTAGAAGCCTCTACACGCTCTTTAACACTTTAGCCCGCTGCTTTCGTTTCTCCTTCCTTCCTCCCTCTTTTATCCTTTTTTTTTCTCTTTTCCGAGACGCCGCAAGGCTCTACTTAACGCCCCGAACGAATCACGCACGTCTACGAAACATCATGCTGACTACAGCATCCCCATTGACCTCTGATGTCGGTTCGCCATGTCCATGACATCCTCTCGTCCTTTTTGCCATCTTCTCTCTCTTCCTCTCTTTTGGAAACTATTTCGGTCATCAACCTTGAGCTGTTAACGGGTTTCTACAATGATGTAATAACCAGACGTATTATTCTGTATCAAACATAGTCCAGAAAATTTTTGGCTGCGTATTTAATTCAAACGACCTCGATGTAAACCTCAATTCACGATACCTCATGAAATTTTTTACATCATTTGATTCTGCTCAGCCCTACGGAACTACTTCACTCGCAGTTAATCTTTATTGCCTCTATCAATGTGCGGACTTATCCAACTTCGCTCATTTTTACGGAACTGTGATCGCTACCTACGCTTTTCGTATTCTGTCAGTTTCGTTTGTTTGTTAGTTTATCGATCGATGTAGCGAGTTCCTTCCGCGTATGCAGTTTTATAGTTTATCGTTCTTGGAAGAGATTCAAGTCGTTGGTCCTCGTATCAGCCGAGATTACCATCCGTCTTAGATAAGTTATGGAAAATAAATTTGAAAGCTGTAACGCGTGCTATCGAGAGATCACGTTCTCTCGTTTTACGCACCGTTCGGACTCCATGCAGCTTGATACTGCATCCGTGATACGAGGCATTGTGGCTCTTGACTAATCTTTATTAGCTCTATTATCTTTTCTGGCCCATCCCTCCTCTAGATTTCCGAGCGTTTTATCGCTCGGCTACAGCGCTACCAACAGACAAAGCTCGGCTCTCGTTCTCGTTTGTATATAGCAACACGACAGGTACTGAAACACCATACTCATAGAACACACGTTTGATGCTGTTGATTTGCGCAACCGTACTTGCAACTAGAGCTCTTTGGTTTTCGCTCGCTCTCTCTGGTAGCTGTAGAGTAGCGGCAATTGCATCGCAAAAGCCGAACGAGGAAGATAACAACGCTTCAACGCAAACTCGATCCGCGTATCGTGTACACTACATACATATTCCCTACAAATGCCGCCGTAGGTATCTCGTAAATCGAAATACCACCGATCTATAGATCGCAGCTATATATTCAAAGCCATTAACACTTTAATCATGCGATAAAAATCGCCTGAATCATACGTTCCCTCTGGTATATGGAAATTTCGTATCTCTATAATCCATGGATATATCTATTGAGTGCTGATCATACCGATTTCACACCCTCTATCGCGCCAGATCAGCCAAAGTGTCATTCTTAACGAGCCTGAGCAATGAGAAAATGCGGATTGTTGGATCGATTTATAATTATCGACAAATTATGTTAAATTGTTTTCACCAACGGATTACAATATGCTCGTTTAAATATTTCTCGTTGCGTTTATTCCCAGACCTATTCTTCATATAATTCGCTTATCATTCGCGCGAGCGAAGCGAGTTGGATTTTTCTTTCAACTCGATCATTCTGCAGGTCAACATGCCCAATTACTCTCAGGATTTGAATGATGAATAATCGAACCAATTTAAAAAAAAACTTTTCAATTGGTCAATTATAAGCCTGAAATTTGCATCGACGCAGTGTCACGGAATGAAAAAAAAAAAAAAAATGATTCGTCACTTTTTTCCGATTTTTTTTTATCTTAGAAAAAAAATCTTGCCTATTGTCTTATTTGGACTTTACGAATAGATTCGTGAAATAAAAAACTGACGAATCTTTTTTTTTGTTTCCGCGGCATTGCGTCGATGCAAACTTCAGGCTCATGGTCAATTCGTATGTGGAAAGCTTTACGACGAGATGCAACATTTCGGCAACCGGAACTGTCTGATTACCAAAATTCTAGTCATTGACGAAGTGAGTAGAAAAGAAAAGGTATTGAAATTGGCTAAGCGCTATTGCTTATATTCGTACCTTCGTTCTCGAGCTCACGATGCTTCTTAGAAGGCTGTCTGAGTGTCTATTTTAATGTACTTATATGTGATGTTATGAATACACATAGCAGCGTATATTACACATCGCAGGTGTCGAGTTTTCGCAGAGTCGATAAACATACGTCTTGCGTATCGCATGCAATGTGTTGTACGTTTCATTGTCGTGAGTAACGGAGTGAAAAAGTCATAGCTGCAAAGTGTGCAGTGTTGCGGTACCCTAGAAGAAGAAAACTCCAAAGGTCAGCCTCTGAAACGCCTTCTTCCTTCTTCGTCGTCTTCGTCTTTTCTCAACGTTATTCTATCTTGTTTTTTTAAATGCCCCCTCCAGCATCAATCCGTCTTGTCTTCTCGCACATCTGTGCCAGCTGGGATATTACTATTATGGATCATAACTGTGCTACGATTGGGACCTTCTAGCAAACCATCTCAAAGACTGTACCTTGCTTGTTTACGAGCTTCTCTTTATACGAAGAGACCGAGTGCGAGAAAAAACGAGAACAAGAAACGCGGAGGGAGAGAGCTCGTGAGATTTTGATGCTGCACTCGCTTCGCTGGATGAGCTGCGTATACACGAGAGGTATACCAAGAGGTCTCGATCATCACGCGTGTATAAGATGTTGCGTAATCGGATCTTCTTGTTCTACGCCCCGCACTACAAAAAGGTGCAAGTACACGAACGAACTAATGCTTAAAGAACCTTTTTCCATGCATACTTTTTCGGCATTTTTCCCTTCATCTTATATGCCTAACATTTGCACAGCTCCCGTCGCCTATAGCTCTCGTTCGTGCAATATCAGAACGAAGGCGACTGGGAGCGTTCGACACGCCGATCCCCCGCGCACGTGCACGTGACTACGTACCTTACACCGTTTACGCGTATATTATATTTTATATTTATGTGTATGTATATACAATATATATCTTGACTACCATTAGCGATATTTCTTCGTCGAGAACTCGCGGTGATTAGAGCCCTGACGAGAGGAGTCGCGTTAAAGGCGCGGACGTCACGGGCTCGTGAAACTGCCTCTCTCTTTCTCTCTCACGCACACACACACACACGCACGCACTCCGTTTCACCTATATTCTACCTCTCGATGGTATTAGTATGGGGAGTCAATGAAAGAGAAGTAGTGTCGATGAATACGTAAAGTAAACGATTCAAAAATTGACACCGAAAATCGAAAATGATTTTTTTCTATCGCATTGATTTAACGCACGCCCCCATCGAGGCAGGACTCAGGTTTTTTCGTTTCAAATACTCATCGTTTCAACAATTCGAGTGTCCTTCGATCTTCGGGTCTGACGCAACGCTACGTGTGTAGGCAATTTTTTTCGTTCGTTGATAACATTTGGACGGTTGTTTTTGTTCAGAGATCGCGTGTGTGCAATCGCTACATCTGCTCTGAATTTTGTTGCGGTCCGCATTTTGGCGTTTTGTTGTCCAATATGACATTAAAGAATGTGGCGAGCCGTGTCATCCGAGCTTCAGAATTTGTTGTTTGTGGCGGTACTTTTTCAAAGTGTCTTCTCAAGCCTTTCAATTCTTTTCCTCTTTGGCTCTTCCCCCTCTCCCTCTCTCTCTCTCTCTCCCTCCCGCCCTTGCTCTCCGTGCTTCGATCCTTCACAAGATTCCATCACCATAGGAGGCTCTCGCATCCTTTCGAGGTTCGTGAATCTTTGAGGCAGACGATTACAGCGGGAGAGACTCACCCACTCATTAATCTCGGCTTTTGTCCACGTCTGCGCTCTGAGCTTCATATCTGGAATATCTTTTATCGCGAATGTCCGTACCAAGTATATGTGTATCGTGGATACATAGTACAAGCGTGGATGAGCTCGTGCGTCATGGTCAGCTAAGAAGGTGGACTTGAAACTCAGAAAAGTTGTCCTTTCAAATTTACACACTGTGACCAGATAAATTGTCTCGATGGAGAGGGAAAAATAGTGTCGGAGGAAAAGACAGCTCTAAAAAGAAATGAGCGAGAGATATAAGTACAGACGGACTAATGATAAAAATACGAAGTGAGTGGAACGAAAAAAAATTAAAAATCAAATGAGGAACAAAAGATTGAATTTTTTTAATGGTCACGCGATGAAATTTTCTTCGTCTAAAGTTATGTACTTAATTCGGCACTTCTCTGAGCATATGTAAACGAAGATACGCTCTGCTCTCGCCGTTGCTAATTACACCAACCAAGTTCGGCACAGTTGCGCTCTCCCGCGATTAGTTAGTCGGGGAGCCATGACCGGGCGGATGGTCAGGCCACCATCGCGTATTGTATTGTATAATACGGCTTTTAGCTTTTTTAAAACAGGTAGCGGTACCTAAGCCCAGACCGCTGCCGCGAGGATCTATACACATACCCAGAGAGTACACGCATATTTCAATTTATACGGATGTATGCCCGAAATAATGTATATAGTTAGCATTAGTGTAGGACGCCGTCGCGCAATGCAGCGTGTGTTTAATTTATAACGCGCAATCTCTCGGAGTGCGTGTGGTGCGATCCATTAATCACTTAACTCTCCTGGATAGTCTTGCTCATGGTTTCATGATGCAGAGACTCTCTCTTTCTCACTCGCGGATAAGCTCTTCAGGATTCTGTATCGCGATGCCAACCATCTCGCCGTTTCCTTATCTACATTCGTTTCGGCAATGCCGCGCGTACCGTTAACGGTAACATGCTTTCGAAAATTCTCCTAATATGCCAGCAAATATGACCAAGTCCAATGGCTCATCCCGACTTGAAAGTTAACCAACTCCAGTGAGACCATTTTTTGTCTCTTTAATTGTTTCATGCGAATAATAAGAATCTTTCGGGAATATTTTGTTTTAGTGCAGAACTAGAAATGTATAGTACATCTCAGTCGAGTCCCAATAAATAAACCCCCGGGATGTGACCACCACATGTACTTCCCTGAAAATTCGACTTAATTATCTATCAAATTAACGGAGTCGTGATTTTTTTTTGTAAAAATTACAATTTCTCACGACTTTAATCGCTTTCATGCATTTTTTAGAGCCCAATTTTTATCTTCAATTTTCCAATTTTTATCGTATCGCATTGTAGATAGCTTAGGTTACATTTTGGTTTCTCATTTTTTGAAATCGAGCAAATAATTTGCTCACAGCAAGCGTTAAAGAATCGATGGAGGCCGCACACGTAATACGCGTTACGGTGGTTATAAATGCTGATGATTCTCATATCCGAATCGGTTATTTCTCGTGCTCTCTCGTCGCAACTTTGTTACGGTAATGAACGTAAATCTTGTCGAGGTTTCTAAACCTGATTTTCGTAATTGCTGAATCGTCCTCCACCTCTTTCGCGAGATATTTTGACCCGACGATGAGTCTAATTCCTGCATCATAGACCTGTAGCAAAAGATCGCGCCGAAAATGCTCACGCAAATCAGACTCGCTGAAAGGATTAACCACAGAGTTTGCAACGTTTGTGTACCAGGCGTGTTTGCGGAGCAACGCCGATAGGTTTTGCGGTTGTCCAGGATCTGCTAAGAGCCATCGGCCAAGAAATCCCCAGTAACGATTCCTGTTTATATTTCTTTCATTTCTCAACTTCTTTTCGCCCTGTCTATCTCATTCTCTCTCCCTCTCTCTTTTCGTCTCTTGTGTCTCCAGACGACGCAACGGCCATAGAAAACTTTTCTTCTTATTCTGAGTGACTCTTATAGCGATTGATGTACCGCCACGACGACGCGCCGCCTCGCTCTATCCATGGACATCACACAGAGAGATCGTGCGACAAACGTGCTGTATTTTTATTCGCTTCACGGTGTTGCACATCGTTGCGCTTTATTGTAAAGCTCGCTGAGCTTAAAGCCGCAAGATCTTTCGTTTCTTACCTCCTGTTTTTTCGCTTTATTGGATTACCGCGACCGAGAGTAAATCAATCGAATGTGTCTCATTACTCCATCCTTTCTTATCCATCTCGTCATTATCTTCATCGATATTATATGCAGCCATGCTCTCTGTTTCTATGCCAACGCTTCAAAAACTTTAGCCCGGCGCGATAATGAGTTCACGACCGTGTTTTCTATCAGTTTCTTTAATATAACCCTGGGATTCCATTGGATTCGACAATTTCTCCAATGAATTATATTCATCGCGGTAAAGCGATCAGGAGACATCGATGTGCGCCAGAAAACAAATTGGGTCAAAAGAGTCCAATCCGTTGGAACAATGTAGTTTGTGAATTATTCAATTACGAAGGAAATGGCCTATTGAAAAATGTTCAATCTACACATTTGATGAGCTTGAATGTAAAGATTTTATAAGACGAAAGATCGACTACAGTGTCTCGATCTACCGCCGTTGATAGTTATCGCGAGGAATAAAAGGTAATTCCACTTTTTCTACGACGTATACCCGGCGGGGGGGGGGGGGGGGGCCCTCTATTCCCTTTGATCTCCGTGATTCGAGTTTCATACCGATATCGGGTGTTTCGCGATCTTGGCACGATCGTATTGTGAACAATCGATACGCGCGTCTGGCACGTACTATTTCGTCCGTGTAACGATCGTCATCGGGTTTAAGAGGATTCAGCGACGACGATGTCGCACAGTCGTCCGTTAAATCGTCTTTGCCGCATCCTCGACGTCAATCGTCATCGTTATTGCTGATTTCGTTAACGTCGGTATCTTTGCGTGTGGGGACATAAAAAAAAAACACTTATGCGACATTCATTAAAAGTCTCTGGTAATAGTATAATAAACAGTAAAGGAGTCAAGAGGTGAAGCAATGAACGAATAACGGAAACGCAGAGTGGTCACGCCCGTTTATATTTTGTTTCTTATTTACGGCGAACGTAGGCTAGCCTCATCCGTTCCTCTTTGCAACAAGACCTCTGGATCCTCGCCGGAAGATGGCAAAGCGAAAAAGAGAGAAGAACGCGGGAGGGAGAGAGATAAAAAGCTTTCTACGAGCTCAGTTGTGGCCAAGGTAATTGCATTGTACGCCCGTTGTCCTTTCAAATGCCAATCACCAGCGACAAAACGCTCGTCTCGACGCGACGCGCGGCGAATCGCTCTTACATGCACAGACACACGGGTACAGTAAACTTAACTATCTATATACAAAGTATAAAGCAGTAGCCGAAGATTCGAACGGACTTGAGACTCCGAGTGATCGGCTAAGTCTACGGCCTTCCTCTCTTCTTCGGGCTGGTTGGGGCGTCTGTCGATCCATTGCCCCGTTCAGACTCCTCGCGTCTCAAACATTTTTATTTCTCCTCATTTGCATCTTATTTCTTCGGCGTTCCTTCGCGCAAACAACGTGAATAATTGCCCTGGACCTTCACTCGTTTGATAAATTAATGCGATGGGGTAAACGCATCAACCCATTGACTGATTACGCAAATTTCACGATATAAATCGTTTCCGTATTTAACAGCAGATGACATTTCCTTCTTATCGAACGAAGAGGCCTAAAGTTTTCAGACTTTAGTCCAAAGAGAAAATCTTCATTTCATTACAGAATCGCCAAGTGAACTTTGTGGTTTATTCAGAAAATTTGATGTGATATATGCGCGTCATTAATGTTCAAGAACTTTTTTCCGTTTTATTCGAATACGACAGCTCTGTCTGTCTGTCTCTCTCTCTCTCTCTCTCTCTCTCTCTCTCTCTCTCTCTCTGGTTCTCCCGCTCGCAATTCCTCTTTGACATTATGATTTTAAGCTTTTAAAGAGGTTGAAGGGGCAATAAAGTTTTCACTATCATAATCATTGAGATTAGCTTGAATAATTTGGATTGGGTATACGACAGCGCACTTGTCCAAAAACGCTTGCATCGGTAGGACGGTAGGATACAATCCCCATCCCCTGGGTGGTCGACTGGGTGTACAAGGCTACTTTAACACATATACGCATACATAACAACGTTGGTGCATCGTCTGAACGCAAACCGAAAGCGGTGCTTTACCGTCACCCCGAAGACACCGGGGTCACGTCTCGGTTCTCCGCATAGTTCTCACATACGCCGAAGGGACACAAACGCTCTGTCCTTTTCTTTACCATTTCTTTTCCCCCCTCCCTCTCTCTCTCTCTCTCTCTCTCTCTCTCTCTCTCTCTCTGTCACCGTGCATATGTGTAGATATAATGCCTATACGATCTTAGATTACGCGCAGCATCGTCTCGTGACTCGCGGCTATGGACCTCGAGGCAAAGACTCTCTTCTCAACGACGACGACGACGACGACCAGAACGAGAGATTCATACGGGACCGTGATAACGATGCGAACCCTTTGGCTCTCTTTTTCTACCCCCCTCCCTTTTTTCCTTACTCTCTCATTCTCTTTTTTTCCCGTTCGTCTCTTTTTCTCTCTTACGAAATATTTCTACGCGCTAACTTACGCTCTCCCAATGTGAGCGCGAACCGCGAGATTTTCCGCGTATATTATATGTGTGAGAGAATGAGCCACAGTGGAATATACGTATAATGCGCGTTCCAAGATCCCCGCTATAAATCGAGGGAGAGGACGTTGGGTCAGGAAAGCATGGAAGACGAGCGCGTGGATCGTTGCACCGTGCGATGAAAAAGATATAGTCGCAATGCTCACCTCTCGTGAGCACAGCGAATATAAATATAACGATACGGTTATGTTTGTGAAATTTTTGAGAGCCGCTCGCGACAACCGGAACCATGAAACATTCATTTCTCATCTTTTCGCCAGCGAAAAGTTACATTTTTTCCATGGACTCGTAAAAGGATACGCTTTTTTTTAAGCCTTGCATGTATTGTTAGATACGAACATCGGTACACGCTGATGCACTGTCACGGATCTTGGATGCGCTTGATTAGTTCGCCAATGTGCTGATTTTTTACATTTTTACGAACAGGTTGCAACCCAACAATGCGATGGTCGAAGCAAAAACTTTGTTCTATAGTCATACAGTAGTGGACATCCGGATAATTAATTATTTCTGATTATCAGGACTAATAATTCACTAAGATTGCAAGCCATGGGAAAAAGTTCATAATAAATCTGCGCGCATTTTTTGTTAAGCCATTTTCTCGCGTTAATAACTCGAAATAACTTTTGAAACAGATTTTAGTGAAGCTTTCCATTTCTCAATGTATATTTCACATGGAAAAGTGATAAATGACGGAAATTTTTTGAGATGCAGCTTTATTCTATAATTAATAGTTGAATGCAGGATTATTGCTTCTTATGTCCGTGTCTAATGGCCACATTTTGAACATTTAATAGGCAAGGGTTCAAGTTGTCGAGCCTGAACTCGTCGTTCAGCGCACGTGTGTCCTGTCTTTTGCCCATGTGTATACTTTGGTAACAGCTGAACGACGACGAAGCGTTTTACCGCAGACCTTAAGTAGTTTTCCCCCGTCGCCTTTACACCAACATTACGTACTCTTTTCATTTTTATTTTTCACATCGCTCTCTCGCTCGCTTACACTTACACATGGTTAGGCCTGCGTTTGCACTGCTGTTACTTTACAATACTCTCACTCGTAAACGCGGCTACCCGGAGCACGCCGCGGAGTTGCATTTATTTCGACTATAAATCCCGCGAATATCGCCGGATATACGTCTAAAGAGGGTAATTCACTAGGATGAGGAATCTCGTAAACAATTTGCGAAGACGAAGCTAAGAGATGAAATATACGAATAGGACGGAGTCTCGTGTATGCTCGTTTTTTTTTTTTTTTTTTTGGCTTTTCGTTTGTAAAACATAGCTAGTGTTCAATTAACCCCCAAGGATTTAATTTCGTCCGAGCCGCATGAACCTTCTTAATGCTTCATCGGTCAACGTGTTAATGTCACAATTACACGGAGTTGTATATGTTCCATGAAGCTTGATATATGGATAGAAGTAAAAATGGAAATATTGAAAATGTTGGAAACACGAGAGAGCGAGGTTAAACGATAGCACGATCGTGTGACTTTTTGGCAGACTTATTGCTCGTTCCATATGTTACAAAAGTAATGGCTTGTTCGGAGAGCCCAACATGCATGTAGTCCTAATGATAGATCACTCTATCGTGAAATGGAGAAGATTCTCGTCCCTGTATCAACAGCAGAGACAGTTGTGCCCTCGAACGCAGACGTTACCAGCAAAATCCTCCATTAAATATAATCTAATATGTAACCAAGGAACACGTGCCACGAGCTGGTTGCATGATTTACCAGATTGCTCTCCTCCATGCAGTCTACTGAACGCGCGTATACTCACATACGCTTATACAAGCCAGATGATATAAATTACAATTCATGGCTTGCTTTCTGGCGTCCAAGCCCCGTTTCTTATACTCCGTAACGCGTTACACTCTCCCTCACTTTCGTATTCAAACGTGCTCTCGTGCTCTTCCCCGCTTTTCCATAGAACTCATCTCATGCCAATGGCGCGCCAACGCCATAGCAGAGAATACTTTGGTAAGCAGGACTTTCACCGGTGCATCCAATATCAACAACAAACTTGCTCGTTGCGCGGGTGTGTTATGAACATGCCGGAAAGCTTGCTCATAAGTTTTTCAACTAAATCGAAAAACATTGAATTTTTTTTGTTCTACTATTTCTTCAAACATTCTTTATCTACTTGAATTTTTTTTTTCGCCAAAGAGATTTTGCTACGTTGAAACTTTTGGCGATTTTCACATTTCGGTTCTATCACTCTTTTTTTCCTCGGAAGCTCAATCTCTTTATCACGTCGATGCTGCAGACCACAGGGGGAAAAAACGAGCCGCGAATCTTGCGAATACAAATTTTTATCGAAAACCGAGTCTCCATGAAACCTTGTTTTTTTTTTATAATGTAAACGAATCGTTCTTTTGAAATGGCCACGATGAAAAGATTGTAGAAATACGAGTCAACTCGAGGCAGATGTTTGTGCGTTTGCAACGACCACCGCGATGTATCGGGGCTGGTTCCGCTGTCGAATGAGAAAGCTTTTTCGTTAAAAAGCCGAAAAAACTCGCGTTAAAATAAACTGCTCAATTATTTGATGAAAGACGCAGGTATAATGATGTTCAGAGTTGGCGGGCAGCTGTACGTACGCACACAGATGATCTGGTAACGAAATGAGACGTTGGATTGGTGAAGCACGGCGATCCGGTGCCGCTTGGATCGCTACGGTTTCGTGTTCTAATTGCGTCCGCGGATTATAGCCAAGAGTTATGGAGCATCGACGAGTTTTTGACGAATTTATCGACCGGTCTCAGGGAGGAAGCGCGAAAGGTCCATCAGCGATTCGTGCTCTCCTGCTAATTGAATGATTCTCATCCTGAGGAGAGGCCAAGAGAAAAAGCAAAAAATATACGAGCGACGCGTTTGCCTCGGGCGGAGGTACTTTAGGCCTTGGCGACCCGCCGGTCATTTCGTCGTAGCAGCCACGCGATAAAAAAAAACCGGTAGCAGAGTTGGTCATGGTAAGAGCCTGAACAAAAAGAAAAAAGAAAAAAAAAAACAAGAAAATGTAATCGTCCACGATATCGAAACTCCCGCGAGAGGAAGCTCCTCGGTCCATTGGTTCAAGTTATTTTAACGAATGTCATTACTCTCGGGCTCTCGGTTCCTTGCCTTTCCCGATACTGCTCAATGGAATTTCGCGACTTTGCAAGTGTATCGAGCTAGCGGATACTCTTCTGGCAACATATGCGTTAGGATCATCGAACGAATCAAGAAACTCAATATAATGGTAACGCATTCGTAAAATCGTAAAGTTTCGATCTCAATTATCGCGAGTTCGATTGAATGGTGTCTTGTTAAGGCCGATTGCAGCAACGAAATGAAAAAAAAATTGGGCTTATTTGCTTCTTGTAAAGGAATATGTACAAGAATATCGAAGAGACCACCCGTCGATGTCGTTGGGTCACTGTAATAGAAACTCATCGAGAAACCCGTCCGTGTGGCCCATCTTTTCTACCGCGGTTAATTTTTTTTCCTTTTTTGTTTTTGTTTACCATCGTCTCGATCGTTTCTCCGAAAACGGCAATCACACTTTTTACCGATTGTATGGATACCGGGAGCCACTCCGGCAAACATACTCGATGCAATATACGTGCAACATTCATGCCTTCGTTATAAGTATAAAGACACAAGAATAGCAATAAGCTTAATGTATAAGCCCCACGCGCTTCGGAATATACAACTTTTTATATTATCATCAAGACCTTAAAAGGCATGCATCGATTTCCATTCAAAAACGCATACCAAGAGAAGGAAAAATGTATTTCACTCTTGAGATTGTCTGGCTTCCACTTTTATTATTAATTAACACTTCAAATTATTCAACGACTGTATTCTTGACCCGGCGTGTGTATACTATATCTTCGAGTGCACGGCGTGTATACTGGGTCTCTTAAGGCAATAGTCGCGAGTTTTTCTGGGCTTCCAAAAAATCTGAAAAAATTCTAGGCCCCTCATCGAAGCGTCTACTATATAGTCCAGCAGCTGCCTAATTCGAAAATGCAAAACCGTTGTTAATAAAAATTGAACAACCATCTAAAACGCGGAAAAAAATGGATTTTTTTTATTTCGACCTGTTAAGCTTTTGAGAAATACGAAAACTACAAATATATTTAAAAAAAGCTTTGATGAATTATAGGTATTCACAGGAAAGCCTAGCGTCACGTTTCATGAGCCAATTCGATAATTTGTCGAATTATCCAATACAAACAATTACGAAATTCCATGCACTAATATTATATTTGGCCTAAGGGTGATTGGTGTATGTCGGTATGTACACGTGCGTTTATAATATATGAGATATGGGATAGTTGGGTCGGGTAAAGAGCAGGTTGTTGAACAGTCAAGTGTTATGTAATTGAGTCTAGTGGTACAAACAATTGATCCAGCGTATAGAGTAGAAAAAAGTCAAGATTATCTACGGCTTCCTTCGGAGATAATTGGTTCCGCGTAAGACTAGCAGGAGCGACGCGAGGAAAGCACATGCACGCACACACGAACAAAGAATAAAGAAATACGTTTACAGAAAGGCTCTCATTTGGTCTGTGGTCAATGCAGAAGCAACATACACTGTGTGGCCTTTCTAATCGAACACTCCACAGTCCTCTCATTCGACGGGAATGCCCGTCACGTCCGTATTATAATTTTCGTTGCACAATTAATATTGGGATTATAAATATTTCGCGCTAATACCGCTACACGCTCAAAAGTTTCGCAAGCTCATATTCTCATTTCTCATCAGACGATATTATTGCTTTCACGAGGTTTCCTATGTATCGATATATCTGTACAGAGCCAAAGATAGCCGCGCTGTGATCGTTGCTCGATTTCTCGAAAATATGAAGTCAAGCAGACCCGTATTACACACGGGAAACAGTATTACTGCGATGGGGAGCATGCACTAGTGCCCGTTATATCGAGACTCGATACCATTGAAAAAAATATACGTATATCTATATATATACAGATATTTGCTATAATGTTTTCTTTCGGGCTCGGCCCTAGGCGTTTGCGAATATAACACGCGCCCCGCGCGTACCCAGGGCATGTATACATATATACACATATGCATTTGGCTACGCCGCGTCGCAAATCATTTTCATAGTCATGTTTTTATGATCCCGAGCGATAATTTATGACTGCTCTGCAAGAGAGCAGCACAGAACTGGCTGGTTATACGGATTACGCGCGCGGGTGCTCGCGAGCGCGCAAAGCGTTAGAATATCCATTAGGATGCTCGAGTTTTTAAAAGTCGTGAACCATTAACGACTCTCTCGTCTCTTTGTGCTTTCTGGACGAACGCAAGAGGCATGTGGCGTGGGAAAGTTAAGAAAAAGATGAGTAGAAGACTGAATCGAAAATGATGAATTGGAAATAAAGAGCGAAGCTGGTGCAATCCTCTCGTCAGTTTCGATCAAATAAGCAGGATTACCACTCGGTGCTGCACATTGGCTGGATACGTGTTGTGGATTTTTCGTACACAACCTTTGTTTATTATTGTTTATTGACAGAAAAGCTTGTTTTGTCGCATGTCGTGGACATTATTGTAAGAGCTTGGATTCGATTTTATGGTCTTCGGTAGTGTTTTATTACATCTCGTCATTACTCATTAGATGGAACATGTAATTGAAATGAAGGATAAAGGAAAATGCAACAAGCTGATGACGATTCGTGTGCAATAATGAGGGACTCTGGGAACTCTTAAAAATTAATAAATAGTTCCTTTCTCGAAGGTGGCAAGTTCGCTTACATCTCAAGATTTTAACGAAGCCACCATCCACTCACCCGTTAGATGATTCATTATTCAATAGTATACGGTCGCTCGAATAACATTCGCTATTTTCTGTGCAGTGGAGCCCTCGTTTAACGCAAAAAGTCGTAAAATAATGAGCGTGAATTGGACCCCAGGAAAATCGTGACGGGCGTGAGAAAAAGTTGAGAGTGAAGAAGTCAGCCACAGGATTCAATATCCAAGTGCGTGCAGCGATTTAACCGCGTTTGCGCACTTGTTTTTTTCTCGTATTTAACATCAATATTTTACAATAAACACGGTGTGAGCGATAAATGCATCGCGATGCATCGCAAAAACAGCTGCAAAATCTCTCTTGCATTATTTACACGTTATAGATCGAGTCTAATAGAAATCGCGTTATAATAACTTCCTTGTCGAATCGTATCGAAGAGCTTTATGAAATCATTAGTACGGTTCGCGTTCGCACATGCTGGGGATATTTTGACGCGCGCGAAACGTGATTTCGCTCTACTTCGTTCCTTGCAGTCCAACCTCTCGTAGACATGTACATTTTACTATACACCCTGCCATTTCTTACTCTCCCTCACTCTCTCTTCCCCTCTTTTCTGTTTTCAACCAAATACGAGCTCCTGACGTGGCCAAATCAATTTCAAATGTAATCCCGGCGTGCATTACGGAAAATAGGAGAAATCTGGCGAAAGTAGGCGTAACATCGGTTGCACTACAGCTGCGTAATATTTCTAACGATCCATAGAAAAATTAATAGGCTTATAACTATATTTATCCATGTGTAATATCAAAGATCATGGGATATTGCACCGACAGTATACCGTTTATGAGCATAGAGCATATATTTTCAAGCGAGAGTGCAAATAAAGGAAAAAATCTTTTGCGCGTTGATCGACGGTTGTTCGCAACAAATGAGAATGAGGGAAATAAAATATTGCACTTTGTGTTCAGAAGATAAATTTTTCAACGGTGCGGAATGATTGTTCGTTTAAAACGCGCAATTAGTCATCTGCTGTGGCAGATTGCACAATCGATTAATTTGTTACTATTACTGTTGCATTCGCCGGTGGTCCGTTTCACTTATAGAAGTTTAGCTCGAACATTACGGAGCCCTTCGTTTCTACCAGTTGCAAGAAGTCGCAGAGTAATTATTATACATGTCCGCCTATGGGGGGAGGCCAGGCTTGCGTCACAGACCTCGTGTCTGTGTCCCCGGTATATAATTGTTTTAACGTTTTAATAACTATGCTCGCGTGCTGGTAAGTCGGTATTCTGGCATAATAAAAGAGAACACAAGGATGTATATGAGGTCCCGGTCTTAAGGGATAATTCCCTGGTTCTCGCTACCGGGCCCTCCGAATGCACACACCTACAAGACACAAACGTTTCCCTGTACATAGACATTTCAATCTCTCATGAACTGTTTGCTCGTAAAGCGCGCGACAACACGCCGATGGCGAGCTCGGGCACACCGCGACAATCTCCGTTGACACCGTGCCAAGATGCGATCTTAATTATTCCGCCATGACACCATCAGCATCGCACCCACCAGGGACCCTCCGTGTTGACTCTTATATGCCACCATATCCGCTAGTCTCTTGGTCCGGGTGTTCGCTCTTTGCTTTCAAGAAAACACGCCACCGGCGACAGCACAACCTTCCCTCGTGTTCTCGTCTCTAGAGAAGAAAGAGATGCTCCAACGGAGCACGAGAATTCACTCTCGCGCTGCTTCGTCTCATCGCAATACCGACTAATTGATTCATTAACGCGCCAGTGAAGTAAGCAGCTAAAATCCCCACTGTTGGCAAACTCACGAGAGCTACGTTCGTGGTTTCATCAAATACGCTCAACATTAATGATTGTCGAATTATGGGACAAGGCTCTCCGACCCGGTCTTCATTAACTTATTCTAACAATTATTATTATTTTTTTTTTTTTTTCCAGGAGGAGAGCGAGCTCTCGAGCAAGCGGTGGGCCAGTGCGCCCCGCCGCCCGAACAGCCCCTGCATCTTGGGGGCTCCAAGATCTAGGGAGGTGAGTAATCGTCGCATTATCAATCATTGGGTTGTATTTTTTGTGGATCAAAATTCTGATCAATCGAATCAATCCCATCATATTAAACTCTTCTCCATCTGCGTAGATGGAATTCAAAGTTTGAGTACAGTCCTGCCACAAATATACGACGTGCCACAGAAATCCTACGGTTCATCAGTTTTGTTCGTAAATATTTCAGTATATAACGGTAGATGCATAAAATATCATGCATGGGCTAGCTGGGTGTGATTTCTCATCGGGTCGAGGCATTCTTTATGGATATTAAGCACGCCCACGTCTCAGAGTACATGCACTGCTCCACTCGAGATTCCCCTATGCAGAGAAGATTCATCGCGGTAGTTACAAAGATCTAATCGATATAAATCTTCATTTCCTCTTATAGTGACTTGGCCTTATGCCCCGTGCCTACCTGCTCGTTGGGTTTGTACATTTTTTCATGAATAATGTTTGATGTGTCTCTTTGGAATGAATTTGAAAAATTGAAACTAAGACAACTGAATGATCAGCAGGGTCATGCAAGTTTCAATAGAGTCTCGTTATAATTTTGTGATCCTGAAGTCGTCGGAGTCGAAGTTCGCTTTCTTTCACCTGCTCGATTTGTTTGTCTCGTATCTCCTTTTCAATGGGCTCGTTCAAATTTCAATAAAATTTTCTATACCAAATTGAGAGGAGAGAATCTTCGAATAGTCGAGAAACGGTGGATGAAATGCGACAACCGTGAAGAATCAACGAAGCTCAAAGGGCCCACGATATATGTACGTATATATAATGTAACGTCGACATTGACCGTGTCCACCTTTGCATCGCAGAATCCCAAGATCGTTCCTTCCAAGATTCCTTCAACGTTTGCTCTTCCTCTCATTATCTCTCCTTCTCACTCAGTCTTCTTCTCTTTATGTCTTGGTTCGTTCTCGGGCGCAAATACAGTGCCTACACCGAGCATATGTGTAAGTATTCTTGGCATATGTATGTGGCGACATAAATATATCGTTATTCACATGGACCTAGCGAGGAGATCCGTGTAGACTAGATCCCAGTGCGCATCAACTGCAAGTACGGCGGGGGAAGAGCCCCGGGATTCCGTTACCCGTAGTTGTGTGGACTTATATACCCGCAGGCTTCCCACGCCAATTAAACATGACTCATTAACGGCCAGAGGAGCGCGAGCAGCCCGTGAGCTAGTCCGCGCCCGCCGGCAGTCTCGGGATCGATGCCGCTGCTCGAGCCTCTCATACTTCTCTCTTTGCTCTTGCACCGAGAGACTCCAGTCCAGCATCAGAGACCGCACCAAAGCAATACCCTCGACGTATCACTTCTCGATCCACTACCGATTCACTAAACACGCCACCCGTATCACTGTATATTCAAACGAAGACACACACACACACACACACACACACCTCGAACTACCCTCTTCCTTGCCAAGTATAACTCAGTACTGTGCAGAAGCAATCGGAACTAATCTCGAGCATCATCCCTCTTTCGTATTTCTTTATTTGAGCCCCCCGCTCCTCTCTCTCGCTCTTGCTCTTTCGAATCGTATTCCCAACAATCTGGTGCTGTTTCTTCTACATGGCTCTTCGAATCCAACGTGTGGCATCTTCTTCGTATTTTCTTTCTTCCTTCCTTATTCTCATTCGATTCGCTGCATTATACCGTACGTTCGCATGCTACACCTACCTGTCTCGACGACCTCTCTACCATTACGTATTATCACCGAGAGACCAACCAGAGTTTAAGATACAACTGCGGCTCCGAAGCTCCTCTCTCAATCTATTCGAAACGTCGACGTGTGGGCATATAGTAATGCAGCACGTTTTGTTGTATGCGCCATGCGATATAATACGCCGGGGTGTGGTGCCTGTGGGAACATGCGATTACAATTGCTCAGCGATGAGTCTCTTCTGTCTCGGGTATGCAGACACCGGGCTACAAAATGCATAGTGGAGTAAACCTGTTATAGTCAGACTGGGCGGTTAATTTGTACTTGTCACATTTATAGACGCTTCCTTCTTAATGTCTCTTTCAACCTGAATTCTCATCGCTTCATACACACGTTTTGGCAAATTTATTTCTTATTCTGCCCAAGATTGCAAATTAGGGATGATTAGTTTTATATTATTTAGGGACGAGACAGCGTGTTGGTGCCACGCAATGAAGATACACAATTCAAACGGCTAAAGAGAAAAGAATTTCGCATCTGCGAAATTATTCGATGCAATTATTTTAGTCGCTGCGATCTTCATTCTTTATAGTCCACTGCACCAACAAAGCTTAAGTTGGTCAATCTCTCAGCTATCCCACTCGGAAGCATAGCTCGTGTACTCTCCAACTTGAATAGCATTCGGTTCGCTGTGTGTAGCGTCGATTTACCCAAACGATGACCAGCGGAGTATAGTTCTCGAGGATTATAAACGAAGAAGAGCCTGCGGCGTTGGCGGCGGCAGAGCGGAGGGCGAGGATTCTCTACCTACTACTTCTAAATTATTGCCTGACCATTTCGCGATTGCTTCCGATAGTTGGAATTCCGAGTCTCCTAGCTCAGGAGCAACATCAATAGATGAAGTCGGCATTGGTGCATTCTTCTTCTTCTCTCTTTTCTATTTGACTATTTTATTTCTTTTTCTCTTTATATGTGTGTGTGTGTGTGTGTGTGTGTGTGCTGCTTTGTTTCGCTTTTTTGTCGCGCCCAAGACTAACCGACTCCATCTTTCTCTCTTGCTTTTAAGTCAGACTTTGTACTCA
Organism: Campopleginae sp. 14b; assembly: GCA_030522525.1. Lineage (NCBI taxonomy): Eukaryota > Metazoa > Arthropoda > Insecta > Hymenoptera > Ichneumonidae > Campopleginae sp. 14b. The sequence continues at coordinate 40,636 of JAPYYS010000710.1, read as the reverse complement.
CACTAGTGGGGAGGACACACATATACAGAAACTGGTATAAACCATAGGGTATATTCACTATTCCTCGATCGGGGCGCTTATTCGCGCTACTCTCGCCACGGGTGTCCGCGTGCACTGTCCGTTAAAGGAAAACGTTTGGACAGACTGTGGGATCGCGGGGAGTATAAACACTGCTGAGAAAGAAGGATACAGAGAAGAGTGAGAAAGAGGGAGGAAGTGGACGAGAGTGAGAGGACTGATCACCGCGGTCAAACACCGGCAGACTGTGTACAGCCTGCTGACCATTCCGACCATCGTAAATGACCATTTGCAGAAATTAGAGTGGGATAACTGATTGTTTTTGAGAAAATCTTATTTTCAATAGAGTTCATTCAATGCCGACTATATAATTCGATTCGTTCGCAAGGCAAGCAAGTAGAACGAGTCTCTTTGAATTACAGCTGACTTTTATAGTCCGCGTCAATAATTTTTTATAGATATATCTTCCACGTGAAAGAACCGAGCTTGTGTCATAACTTGGTAGGAAAAAGAAAAAAACACCAATATGTTCCGGAGTCCTTTTGAATTTTCATTCAATTCTAATGCTCAGGCTGACCGGGTTATAAATTTAATGTAAAATGATTCGTATGGCTCAATCTTTCGTTAAATCAAATAAATGGCTATTTGTCGCGTTGTCGGAGGCTGCGCGAATGGCTGTGCTTCGGAGCCATTAGACTTCTACTACTCGTATAATACGTTTTGTCCTTGCTCGATGCGTTATCGAACGAACCGCAAAAGAAGCAAGAGAAAGAAAGATAGCTGCTAATTAAAAGGAATCTCAAAGGCACTCGTGATATTCGCTCGCAGTAGAAAAGGCGAATACAGTACAGACACGAGCGATTCTTGAGCTTCCTCTCTGGCTCAAGATGTGTTTTCCTCCTGCGTTTGTACAAAACTCCTGCAAGCGCACATATATATATATATTGTGTTGAGACGTGGAAGCAATAGCTCGATCCCCGGAAAACGGCCTCTAGAATTCTTACAGTAAGTACCCTCTCTCGGTGTGCTCCTGCTGTATAGCAAACGTTTTGCCGACTCTTTTCCTGGTACACGTACCAAACCATCAGCGGGATAAATGTTTATGAGAGTTGAGGCATTAATGCAATGCCGGTGGACCAACTGTTTTTCTGTTATGGACACGCCTGCTACTGTTTTGTAACAAAAAACAAATCTATCGTGACTAAATCGATAAGAAATTGATCTTAGTTTGGATCATGGAACTCGAACGGATCGCGCGATTACTTTTAATGCACGGATTAACTTTATTACCAAAGCAATTGTATCCTCAACGATTTAGCATCGTCTAACCGGTTTCCACGAATGGCAAATCTTGTACTTTTGTGGAATAAGCTAATCCGTCGATTTCTTCCGTTAGTTTGACGATGATCGACGTTTTTTATATTCGAAATCTGAGAGAACGTTTTGCTGCGCGTATTCACGACTCATATGCCTCGAAATGAAACGGGTTATCAAGCACGTTCACGTCTATTATTATTGCCGTCGTCGAATAGATGGGAAAATAACTATTGGAAGTGTTGGAAGAGTGACTGCAGTTTTAAGGATAGGGTCTGCAACGTTATCCAAGACGCTACGTTTCACTGTGTTCTTCCCACATTTTGTTAAATTGTCGAGATGATGACCGGTGTATAATATATTTTGTGCATTTGCGCTTGCGATCACCGGATTGCGATAACGGGAATGACAACGAGCGAGCTATACCTACCGTGGTGCATGGAGCGGCACTGGCGTAGTATATAATAAGATATGAAGCGTACGCCCCGTGTCCAAGAGAGCTCACCCAGTCGTTCCAACAACCGACGGCGGAGAGTCTCCTTGGACTCTGGTAAACGTTTCTTCCTATTATACAGCGAAATGTTCTTCTCTATCTTTCTCTCCTTTCCTTCCTTATTTTTACTCACACATATTACGGGGTCCTGGACCTCGAAGATCGCCAAGAGTCGAGAAGTAAAATCTTTCTGCAGCACTCGCGGCAGCTCCAACGCGGCGCAACGTTCACGGGGTCGTAGGTCAACCGCGTATCGTAAACGCGCACTCTGCACTCTCTTGCGCCAGCAGGATCCCGCGTCTCTGTATTGTACGTGTACGCATCTCTCGCCGTTGAGCTTGCTTATACATCGCCGCTCGTACTTTCACGTGAAAATCGTAGAAATCTCTGCCTGCAATGTGTTCCAGAGTCCTTTCCTCGTGTTCAACATAGCTCGAGATTGTCCCAGTGTGGAAGAAGCTCAGCTCAGAGTTCAAGCTCTCATCCGAATGGCTCCGAGTGCAGTATACCGTAGAACCACGAGATTTCATGGTGAAGCTCTTGGATTCGTCCGACTCAACGAGAAGTCTCTATATATATATGCGAATCGCTTTAAATATTTCAAACCACTGCCAAAGGCTTATCCAGCGGTCTCAAGTACTTCCGGGTTTTTCGCAAAATTCCTTCTCTCCGTGATTTTCTTCGTATATCTGTCGAGTCAAGGCTTGACTCTGCATACGAACGTAACGGAAGAATTTCCACCTCGAAAACGATTTTTACAATGCGATATTTTGGAATCATAAAAAAATGAAAAGGATTCTCAAAATTTGTCGATAAATCGTTGTGGGGTCTCTGCCGTTTGTGTCCATCTTTCGCGTTCCTACGCGTCGCGATTCGTAATCCGTGAGACCCCTCGTGAGAGAGTTCCCTATGTCCGAGATTTCTCTCTTTTTCACGTCGGATTCTCTGAGACGCCGACGTCACGTCGAAGTTAAAACATACATACGTGCTCCCACATAGACAAGAGCAGTCAAGAAGAATCGACGCGAGTATAGAGAGAATAATGAGAGAGCAAGAGGGAAAGGCGTTGTCCGTTGAAGCGTCCGTGAATTTACATTTATTTTGCACACACCGTCAGCTTGAGAGAAGCTGGTGATCGAAGAAGGTGAATCTCGTGCGAGGTGTGGCAGCGCCCAGAGACAGACATGCTGGGTATTCCACCTTTTCTTACGTTCTCTCTCTCTCTCTCTCCCTCGCTCCCTCCCTCTCATTCTCTTTTTATTCTTCCGTCTTCTTTATTTTTCGTAGCAAACACACTCACATATACATAGACGTCCTGCTCTCGTCTCGATCTCTCGTCGAGGGACAATGGAGAGGTGAGTCTTAGCTTCGCGGGCGGTTCTTGTGTATATATAGAGGGAAGGCCGTCGGCGAGGCTGCCAGCGAGTGCCTCTCGATATCCTCCATCTCAGCAGCATCATGGCTTTAGGAAAAATCAAGAAGCATGTTCCTCTCGCTCCTTTTCGATTGTGCGCATCTCGCGCACTTGCATTATATTGTGCGAATCTTTCGTTTTCCTCGGTCTCGTCGTTCTATACGTCCGTGTACAGATTCTTCTGCATGTGCCTGTTTCGGCTGGTATGTATCGAGATTCGCGAAGGCGTGATCCTTTGTCGATTCACACGCGACCCACACAGATCCTCTTTCTTCTTCGCCTCTCTCTCTCTCCCGCGCTCTCCTCGCCTCTACAGAACTCATCTCGATATATCGCAGCTCCTGAGGGATTTTTCTTTCATTCCTCATCGATTCTTTACGGATATGAAATGATCCTAACAGAAAAGCCCACGTTCTTATCCCTCTTCTATATATGCACCCGAGGATTACTGGGAATTCACACGGATGTAGGAGAGGCACTCTTCTTACGCTTATAGAAAGTATCTGCATTATCTATCGATACATTTTATTATTGAGAACATTGTGCCACGTTTATGAAAATCCAAGGAGAGGATATAATATTGTGGTCGCCGCAAGTCTGTTGAAAACGATGTCAACAATTTGTCAGGGATATGTATTAAAATACTTGTTTTTTTTTCAAACACGACAGACCGCAAACATCCGAAGTTTTCGAAGCCTCTGTTAGCACCCGGAAGTGGAATACAACATAAATACATCATTATTTTCATTCCTTTTTTCATTGTGCGTTCAACGTGCTCGAGAAACGTGTCGAGTCAGTAGTTGCAGGCTCCTCTCGTTTGTAACATCTGGTGTGTACCGTAGGCTTGCCAAGAAGAACCTTATACATGCTGCTCCTACAAGACTTCTTTCGTGCTAATTGCAGTTTTCATATTTTATGGTTTATTGTGACTCTAGATCGCAAGTTCGGCCAAAATGTACTTGGAATTTTGTTTTCTTTTTTTTAGGAAAATCGCAGTTACTCGATCAGATCAAATAATGAGCTGAATCGCTTTTTTCTATTCCGATATTTTGTCATGAATATTTCTTGGTATTTGAACATTCGCCTCCTCAGATTTTGCACTCAATAATCCACTGATATAAATGTAACAGAATTTGTTTTATTATCACTTTCTTTTTCTTTCGAAAGACTGGGCGAGGCTCGTTGCGATCGTGTTTATTGTGGAAGTAAAATTGCACGACCGTTGCACTCGCCGTATAGAAACCGTGCACTCTCCCGTTGCGCATCCACGAAAGGCGGAGACTTTACAGCAAAAGCAAGGCCGACGTGATTTATCATCGTGTGGTTTCTCTCTCTCTCTCTCTCCCCACCCCTTCTTGTTCTCTTTCTCTCTCTCTCTCTCTCTCTCTCTCTCTCTCTTGCTCGCTCCTTCTTCGTGTCCAATGATGCACTCCTCAACCAAGATTCTGTGCACAGCGTGCCCCCTTGCCTCGTAAACACACGTTGCATCAAGCTATGCTTCACTGAGAGAAGGAAGATTCTATATAACGCGGCGGTTCAACAGCTGGTAAACTACGTGAACACATCACCTATACGATGGTGGAAAGTCTAACTCGCTTGTCTCTCGTTCTTTCTCTCTTTCTCACCAGACTGTCACTCATCAAAGAAAATGTAACCTGTCGACTTTATCAAAGGGCATTGACGATCCATCGTCATTAGAAAGCTGAAAGATGAGACAATTTCGTCCACCTTCACTTGCTTACTGTTTCCTTCGTTACAGTCTTCTCGAATTAGTGACTTCTGACAGATCCTCGTTTGGTTAAAGTTCCATTCCAATCTGACAGAGATAAGTTGCATGTGAGAAGATAAAAAGTTGCTGATTAAAGTTGTCCCAATTATTATCATAAATAACTCTCAAAACAGACAACAAAAGTAGAGAGAAATAAGTTCAGGGCGTGAATTTATAAATTGAGACGAGTTGATGTTGCGATCAGACGAAATAGCGATGACTCTCACTTTTTTCCCACTGACCGCGGCTGCTGATCAACCAATTTACAACCTCTAGCGCACGGCCTTCCTGTCAAATCAATTCTGGCGTCCAACCCTTGAATCTCTTCCAAGGACAAATTTCGTGCTGAAATTAAACGATAATTAACACAAATGGATTCACGCTAATTACGGAAGGTAGCATGGATTCCAAAAGTTCCAGTCTCGTTCATCGAATAATCCGAACAACTCTTTTTGGATAATATTGAATCATAAAAATCAAATAAATATTTTTTCCCAAAGATATTTCATGGTTTTCGTGGGATGGGAAATGACGAGATCAGGTTGAATCCGTAGAAAATGAATCCTTTGCCGTTTGCCATGTTAAGTTGTTTGCATTCTGGGAGGCTGTGCTTGAAGAAACAGCAGCATTCATTCTCTACAACAGTAGCTACGGGAGAATCTTTTTGCTCGATAGATAGATGGCAACCAATAATTTACTACATTCTTTACACTCTAGTTGAACCAGAAAAGCTTTTTGATTGAGAGCTCCTTTGTAATGACGTAGTACTCGGTCTGTACAATCGCCAAGTCTAATTCGGTCTTGTGGCAATGACCCGGAAGCGTGCAATAGATCTCGATAGGGATTGTGTATATTCGGATGAGAGATTCGACCACCTCGAAGCTTCGATGTGCGATGGACGAGTTATATGACTGCGATATCAGGGAGATGTGAATTGGACCGAATCGCGAATCGGAATCCACTGTTGGATATGAAATGTGCCGTTATAAGAATCCGATTATTCGAATGATCGACTAAAAAGAGCGTCTGTGGGTCGCGTATTCTTTATCTCGATTTTCTTCAACGTCGGAGAATGACAATTACGAGGGTTGCATTGATCGCGTTCGTCCTCGTTATTCGAGATTCATCAACATGTCGGTCCAGGTCATTTCATTTTTATTATTTATGCTTGAATACGTACGGTCAATAATTACACGTGTCCTCTTGTAGTTTCCTTTTCAAGCTTCTCATGATCGTAATGAAGAATTATTACCGTACGAGATATATTCTCTGGGCGGTGGTGAACGGGATTTTATTTTGACGTTTCGCGATCGAAAACGTTCGTGTGAAATTTTCTTAACGATCCCCGAATTCACGGATTGTATTTACGGTATTTTACTTCCCTACGCATCACAGACGTAGAAAATAATATCTAGACAAGCCCGCGCGCGCAATCTGATCGCTCGCATGTACGTATACGGACCGAAAAGAGCTCGTACAACCATTCATTAGGATCAACACGGTTCTCGAGTTGAAATGATGCGGCGATGAAAAAAAAGACACACAAAAAATAAAATAAAAAATATGAATCACAGACGGAACGCAAAGCTAGTTCAAGAGAATGCTTTGAAATACATTTATCGTTGGTTGTCTCGCCTTGGGCGATAATTAAACGTGAATTTAGGGAAGAACGAGATTCCACGTAAGAATGGTCCAGGAAAGAGTCTGTACGTGGGCTCACGCTATAACGTTTATCTTTTTATTCTATACAAGAGATCGAGCGAATATCCGGTATAAAAAGATGAAATATTAAAAAATCTAGAAGCATTTGACCCTGAGAGCAAATGGTTAAAAAATGAGGTTTTGTTTAGTCCCTGTGGGAAAATAAATATATAGAACGCGATCATCATTTCTCGCTTTCTGATCTGTCCAGAGTTCTCGATGGGAAAATTACCGACTGATCATCATACTCGGACCGAATAGCGAGTGCAAGTCACTCCAGTCTGCGTACACACACACACACACACACACACGTACACATCCCCAAGAAATATATATCACGATTCACTCAATCTCTTAATTCAAGGCTTAATATCATTATCATTGAGTGTAAGTGATTGCCTATATTCACCGAAGGTTAATCAATTATTACCGATCTAAAGAAACCAGCAAGGCCCGAGTTTCGTTTGCTCAATGAGTACACAAAAAGCATAAAACAAAACGACGAAAGAAACGCATATGTACATACACATCGGTAGCGAAAGAGCATACACGAAGCTGATCGAATCCGTCAAGCATCGACTCTCTGCGGCCTCTTCAAGCATGCACAATGCCGACGCTTCCATCGCAACCGACAGAGACCCGCCACTACTGTATTCTCGTTCGAACTCGCTATGGAATTCATTTCGTATTTATAAACACGTTTACTCTCCTACACGTAACGAGGTGTATCGGTACACCGCGTACGAACAAAAGAATTAAAAGTTACTCTTAAACTCCCATCATTAAGAGGCCGTCGTGAAAGCGTGCCCGAGTCAAATCTCGAAGCGACACCCGTGCTTCTGTAATATGGCCGACTCCCAAGATCCAAGTACGCTTTTATGAATTTCTCGCTATCGCGGCGATCTTTCCATCTCATCATTATGAGATGTCATGATCAATAGGGAAGCACAGCCGCAGCAGCCACTATACGTCGAGCTTCGAACTGTCAACTTGATGAATTTGATGAGAACAGCTTCGCGGTCATCGCGTTGTGCCGGAAAACAATATTTTTTCTTCAATGACAATTCAGATGAAAACCATTCCAAATTGGACGCGTGGCCGCAGTGATCGCGTTTTTATTTTTAGCTCTATAAGGTTGATTGTACCAAAGTTGTGCGGTTGTGCGTTTATTTACTCGCCTCTGTGAATCAATGACGAATTTAGCTGTGAATGCCACTGAATATTTCATTGGTTATCCCGGGCTCGTGCAGCTTGTAATTGTAACCACGATTTCTTAAGGGATCAGGTGCTCCCGTAGCTCGTCTCATATATATCCACAGACACATGTATACACGTGCGGATGGAGGATACAACATGGAGCTCGGCCGGTCACGAGAGTTCACGCGAGCTCTTCTACTCAGGTTCCACATCGAAGCTCGAAGCCAGCGACATCAGACTCTTGGGTCTCGGTCGTAGAAGGGTCCTGAGGTAGCGATAACGAGCCGATGCAATCTCTTATTTCTCTTTTCTCTCGCGCTCTTTCTGACGCACACACGCTTCTTTCAATTCTTGCGTACAACTGTGCAGAAGTAGAAAATCGCAGAGCCTAGGTTCGCATCCATACAGACTTATACGCGCATCATACGTGTACTATGTAGTCAGTGGCTCAAATGTCATTTCCACTTTACGCTCGGTACAAGCACATTGTCCATTCGGTTTGTCCCGCTCTTTTGCTCCTTGCACCGCGTATACGATGTGATGTCTTTCGCTCGTGGTCACGCGGCACAAAACAGAAGTCCCACAGCGCGGTTATATAGAAGGCGAAGGAGCCGCCTTAACGGGATCCTCTGAAGGGACACCGCTACGCTGAAAAAGCCTTCGGCACGATAAAGCGCACCTCTCTCGCCACCCGATCGTTTCTCCGATCGGTAGTTCTTCTCTATTTTATCCAATATACGTATGAATTATACATATACCTTTATAGTACATTAGATATCGAGAATAGAGAGACTCTCTACAGTCGCAATGTGGCTTACCGTTGTTGCAAAGGCATAAGGCATCTCTATATTTCGCCATTTGTTCCGATGCCGCACATCTTTTCTCCCCGCAAAAGAATAAGCTTTTCTGCATCAATGAAATTTCTTGCTATCGTCCTCCAGTATCTCTCGCTCTTCCTCCGTTTCTCTTTTTTTCTTTCTATTATCAGAGTTTTTGCTAGGAATGAAGTTTCCTCATGTGCATTTGACGATTTTACGTTCATTTTCTTACGCTGTTTTCTTATTAATTCAAGTCCCATCGGGAATCATAGGAGTTTATATGTCTCGGTTTTTTCATTCGGCTTTCTATTATCATACTGGTTTTGCCTTATGAATTGCTCGGATATGTACAACATATTTCGATTGGTATACGGTTCAGAAGTCGCGCATAACGCGAGTCTACGAGTCAACGGGCGCGAGCAGGTTACGGTAAATTTGAATGAATTCTCAACGACGATAAGAACAACGACGAGGACGAAGACGAGAACCCGGAAATGCTTAGGCCGATACACGCGGATAAGGAATATCTTCCAAGACATCTTTCTCTGGGTACGCCTGGATGCGAGAGTGAACTCTTGCTCCGTCAATCATGAAATGTGAATATATTTTTATGACACTCTGGTCGTCACACCGGAAATTCCGATAATTTGGCACAGCCAGCGACTCGTTAGAATTCCTCAAATGATTCTTATCTCGCGACCATGAACATGCCAATTAACGTTTGCTAAATACATGAATCTTTCTTTACAACTTTTTCATCGCCTACGGTAATCCACAAACTTGCTTCGACCTCTTAAAACACTTGGAAAGATAAAGAGAGAGGCTCTGAGAAAAGAAAGAGAAAAAACGATGGAACCAGTCGATGAAACAAGACTGCTTTATTATTATCGGTCATATTTTCAGCTACCAACGATTAACCAAAACTTTATAAGAACTCCATCATGCTATATGTCAACGAGTATGTGTACGTGTGTGTATCAAAGATGTTTAATGGTTCAATCGTGCCAATTACATTTCCTTCGAAGAGAATTATAAACATCTCGAAAGGCTCTTTCGCCAGGCACAATCCTATCTGGTTCCTTATACTTCGTCCTACCTCCGTTCCCGCTGCCAGCAAGCAGTGCGCTTAATCTCGGACAGCGTTGAAAGAGTGACTCGCTCTAATAACGGATCATTATTTTCGTTGATTTTAATGCTGTCCGACGCGAAACGCGTCATATATATACAAAAAATATTTGCCAAGCATTTAATATCATTGCGCTATACACGCCGCCAAACCGAGCGAATATACTTGCTTCTTTCTGCGTACACGCGGACGCCTCGTGGATTTAAAAGAAATTTAATTGCTCCGAAATAATATCCCCACTGCTAACGCTGATGAGCTTCACTTCTCGATGCAATTACCAAGATAATCGCGTTATACCGGCAGATTTATATCTCTGAAAACAACATTATTAAAAAATCTTAGCAAAAACAATGCAAAACGGTTTGCTTCTTCGGTTCGGTCTATTATTCTTCCGCTGAACACTGGAACAATTCGTTTCGCACAAAGTTTTAAATCATCTTCATAATCTGCCACGATCAAGGCTTTTTCTCTGAATTATCTTTCATTTTTGTCTGGTTTTTTGAAAAATTATTCGCGTCCAGCAGTGCGCGTAAATGAAGAAGCACGACGTACAGCTTGCACACAGAGAACAACGATTATATCTTGGCTGACCGCACGTAATTAGATCGAAGAACGTGTTAATGGAGTTGTTACGCGAGAAAAGAGGCGAAGACTCGCTCGTTTGCTCGTACACCACCGTTCGCTTCCGTGGTCTCTTGGTAGCGTTTCCAGCCTCTGGTAACCAGCTCTCAATGCTACGAGAGTACAACCCATATAATTAGAGCCTTCTGCGTCTTTCCTACGTACGTATTCACACCACCATTTTTCCTCTATCGTTTTACAAACTATCCTATACAGTTTCTATACACTCGTTTATTTGCCTCTTGATGTCCACTCTGCGCAGTACGAGATTTCTCACGATCGACCAATACGTACTCCGTGAATTCATCCTTTCCAACTCTCGATCCCGTACATCAATCACTTATCATCGTATTCTGTAAATAGACAACTAAAGAAAGAGAAAAAATATATTATACGTAAGGAATATTAAAATCTACCTACCGTATATTTCACTTTCACATTTTGATCGACACTCGCGTTGCTCTTTAAGAACGATTAATTCACATTGAGAACGATCGGTTAACTAATTAGCATGAATTTTGCGTATCAAAAGATCAAAAGTCAGCGGCATGTCAGACTTTTTTTAATTATTTTCGTTTGTTTCGACATCGATTTGCACGATCATCAAAATTGCTACATCCTCCACCATATTACAGTATATTATCTTACACACTCTTCTTCTTTTTATTGATTTTTACGTTCTCACTGACGCTCGTACAGCCTTATACATTTTTTCATTCCATGAGAAGTATCAGCATCACAATTCACTTGCATGGTTTTGAAAAATCTGTCCAATGACTGCATACTTTCGCAAATACATTCGGTGTTTTGCTCATACGCTAGATTTCCTTGTCAATTGTGTCTAATCCACGAATATAATGTTGAATGGTGAATCTGGTTACGAAAAAAAAACCGCAGGTCTTAGGAAAAGCACCTCGTTTGCGATGGATTTGCATGTTGTTGCGAAAACGGATTTGATTTATGGGCATAATTGAAATGAAGGAGCACATGTGCTGCGATGTTTCGAGAAAGGCGATGCCTTGATCGTCGCGCGAATGAATATTGTAATCTCCGCCGTTTTACCTCATAAGGCTGATAATATATTGAGTCTTAACTCTTCTCTGGCTACTATGCGAGCCGGGCTATTATCTATTTGATACCAGTCGTACTGCCACACTTTGAGGATAGGAGAAATTCATTAAAATATGCTCGAAGTAGTAATTCAAACATATTTTTCACAAATTCTCGTTTCCTCCATTTCCTCGCTTTCATTTGGTCCATCGATAATTTTTCAAAATTTATAATAAGCAAAATAACATCAACACGGAGAGTTCAATAATTTGGGCAGATTCATCGTAGCACCGTAGTGACATTATTAGAAATATTCCGTAAAAAATCAATAAATAAAAATTTTTTTTTACAGAGTACAGAACAGTAGATGCGGTAAATGTATGTTGAGAATGCGGAGATAATTTCTCACGATCGTACGATACGGAGCATACATAAGTTGATAATTGTGTGCGACGAAATCTAGAGGAAGGAAATTTGTGTGGATTTTAATTAATATCTAATTAATTATTTCTTAAGCAAGTCACGCGGTCCCACTGCGCTCTCTAAGTCAACTATATTCAAAATTTGTATAGTAGACGCCCGAAGCTCGTCCCAGAATGCACATGCAAGCAGTGCAATGCACTGGAGTTTCACACATGCAAACGTAGGAATAAGTAACAGGCGCTCAAGAGTTCTTTCCTTCACGCGCCTGCTTTGATCTTCTTTACCAGAACAGCTCTCTTTATTCGCAAAGGGTTGGGTCCCTCTTCTGTGGCGTGCGCACTCATACCGAATCACATGCATACAGGACATAGAAGCTTTGCCGTTCAGAATATACTCGCAACTAGGGCTTTACAAAAGGGATGACTTTGCGGTCGAGAGCACGCCCTCCCGGTCTCGTTTATTCATATTTTCATAGTGGATGAGATCGCTCTCTGCAGCGTGGGTGCACACAAAACGAGCAACGAAATGTACTATCTTTCCCTCACCACTGTCTTCATCTCTTGCTCCTTCATCTTCTTTGGCTCTTTGCTGCTTCATCTCCGGCCGCGCTTCCTACTCGCTCGATCAATGACAAGTTCGACCGAGTTTTCCCATCATGAGGACGCCCCTCATCACTGCGCTTTACCGTACTATATATTATCCACGAATGAGACGCTTTCATACTTGTTAATGGCTATCTCTTTTATACACCTTCATCGAGCTATTAGTTACGTAGACGCACTATTCCTTTCACTTTTTATATTTCACTCTATTCATTGTTCCGCGCAATTAATTGCACTTGGCTATTTATTTTTCAATCGTTTGGCTTGAAATCTCTTTTATCGAGCGCAGAATTCATCCCTGGATGTATTTATAGTCTTGCATCAATCCGTTCAGGATTTATACGAGGCTATCGGAGCGTCACCGATGACGACCAAGTTTCTCTTTTGCCATGCAGCTGCATTCGCAATTGCGTTCAAGTCTACACCGATTTATATTGCATTCAAAAGCATCAAAAAAGTAGGGGCAGCTTTGTTACTCGCTTCAAAAACGCAATTTCCAATATGATCTTGCATCAACGTGATTTTTTAACTTGACAATTAAACTATCCAGCGTGCTGGAGTTGTTGTGGATTTTCTGTGACTCTCGCTGGTTATCTCCCTTTTTCATTTCGATATCTATGCGAGGCGGAATCATATGCTATGGTAAAAATACTCAAACCGGATTAAATGCATCGGTATATAACAGTCCTTTATCGATCGCAGACTCTTAACACGGTCGCGCGGTGCCTCTGGTAAAATTTTCACATTTCCCTCAATATTTGAACTCGTGCATTCGCGCAGAGCTGGTCCCCGTTACGATAATACTGCTGCGACGATCAATACTACTTACCGTATGGGTAATTGAAAATTTTAGTGCCAACGGTCGAGACCAAAATTGCGAAAACTCTAATTGTGACCTGCAATGAAAATATGAGCCTGAAGTTTGCATCGACGCAATGCTACGAAATGGAAAAAATTAAAAATTATTCGTCACTTTTTATCGTTTTTTTTTTTAAATTTGTCTTTCGTCTTTTTTGGACCTCACGAATGGATTCGTGACATAAAAAGCGACAGCTCATTTTTTTTGTTGTTGTTTTTTTTCATTTCGTGGCATATTGCGTCGATGCAAACTTCAGGCTCATATAAAAGTTGCTACAAAAGCTGTATACGACACGATTGAGCTTTCCACTCGTATCGTCTAGTTGCCAAGAGTGTCACTTCTTTTCCTTGACTATGAAAAGAGAAAAAATTTGGCTCGGGAGCATCTAAAAATTTCCACTCCGTTTGCTTCTTTTTCCATACACATTCGCATGAACACGAGAGTGTATCAGTTTCGTGGATCTTCACATCTACAGCCAAATCGGCGTCAGAGTTCGCTAACGAGAATAACGAGCAACGAGAGCAAAAGGGCCTGCCGAATAAAGATGTTGATAATGAGCGTCATAAACATCTCTTGTTATCCGGAATTGAGTCGTTTGTTTTCCGTGTTCTCCCCTCGATCATCATTTCTCAAATGCGCGCTTCGTTTGCCCTCTATACCGAGAAGCGGAACGAACGTGTCAGGGATTCAAATCGTGCTCGTGCGGCCGTTTTCGTTATACCTCCTGATCGAGTGAGTCAGATCGAGAACAAGATGAAATCACACTTGACGAAATGATCGGCCGTATGGTCAATCGTGCCTCCTTCCGTAAGTCTTAAAACCCGCTTGTTCCTTATCCCGTTCCCGGAGGAGGTGGGCAGCACTACGTTCTGGCGAAAGGGGAACGATCTCGTTTGATTTCTCGAGTCTTTGGGCTCCTCGACACAAATGTTGGTTCGTTCCGAACGAGGAAGTTGCAACGCCAATCGCGAGTACCTGTTGGTTGGGTGCGGTGTCGCGCAGTCAACAAAAAGAAGAATGGACGCGATATTCCCGGAGGGATCAGCGCGAGGAGTTGGACGTGAAAAAGTGGAAAGGTTCCATGGTGGTCCGACAAAACGCGTGAAAAGGATGGCAACAGTGAGATGGAGGGAGATGGATGCAAGAGACGAAAGAGGGCAGGGAAGGCCGGGGCGTAGAAACCAAATGACCGATCGTGCCGGTCTTGAAATTCGTTCAATCGAAACGAATTTGTAAGTCTTTGGAAACCACTTTTTTGCACAGCACACAATCGGAAATACGACGAGTCGATGACTTTTTCCGAATCTTGTTTCTTTATTAACTCGAACAATTGTCTCACTAATTCGAGAGGAGAGAGGTGTGAGGGAGAAAATGAAAAAGAGCCTCGAAATATAATAATGTTATTAAAAGTCGTGTGGCAGATGATAGGCAGAGTGTATTAATAATAATCTTGGGATATACGGTATGGCCTTTCCCCATAAGTTCGACCGAGCGTGTACAGAGCAAGGAGACGTGCTTAGAATTATCGACGGGGATCGAGCACGCTCGGGGCAATTACGCGTTATTACGTAGATAGGCTCATTAGGTATTATGCACGGTTCTTCGTCTACTTCTTCTTCGTCTCCATCGTGTGCTTCGTACTATGAAAAGAAACGACGTCCCATGAATCGTAGTGCTGATACGTTGTCCTGCACGTCTTCTATTTTCTGTACATTATAAATACTAAAGGCTGAGAATCTCCACGGGATCAAGATCTGATCTCTAATGTAGGCACTACAGAAAGAAAAAAAAAAACACGCGCAAATAAGCTGTTTATAGCTCGACGTTTTTGTCACGAAATTGTATCAAATTGATGGATTTTCACAGCCAACGCGGCATGGCATCATTCAGGTATACAACTTCGTACATGTATCCGCGGTTTATCCCGGGAAATGCGTTTTCCATCGTTTCCACCTTGATTCGTTTGTTTTATTTGCTTGAAATAAAAATGGAAACGTTGAAAAGCCACGACGTCCTAGTTCCGATGAATTTCTTGTTAGGCTTGTTGAAAGTAATAGGAAAATAATCTGATCCACTCGAATGAAGTGGAAATGAAAAAAGATGATCGTTGAAAATATTATTTGTTTCTGGAATGAATTTGTTTTGTTTATTCGACAGGCGGCGGGACCTCCGGTACAGCTTGAACCCGTGGACCTGTCGGTAAAGACTCCGGTTGTGCTGCAGGTGCCTCGTTACAGTCCAGCAGCGGCATTAATTACCACAGCCAGAAGAATCCCCTCGCCTTCGACAACGCCCACGCCGCCCCCGCTATGCGCATCTACCGGTAAGTTAATATGAAAATTTAATCCACAATGTAATTCTATAGAGACGCCGGAGCGAATGGTCGTAGTTTGCTTGAGAGAAAATAAAGGTCAGAGGTCGAAAGTTGGTGCATTGAAGATAGCGTATGTATCACGACGCGATTTGAACGACGATTCTATGCGCGGATAAATACTTGGACACACGAGCACACTCGTGCACAACCCGGCACACAACGCTGCTCGCGCCTTGGCGATAGACACGAGCGATAAGTCGTAAGTATTCGGAATTCCGGCACCAGAATTCCGTATTCTTCTTCGCCAAGAAATCGCCACTTCGTGCCTCCGGTGTACCATAATATCTTTACAAACTACGGCATTATCTCTCAGCTATTCTCTCACACGTTCCGATAGAAAAAATTCAAGTTATTCGAAAGTCCCGTAAATAAAATTCAATCTAAATGAAACTTCCATCATTTTAACGTAAACACGTGGAATTGAAATAGCTTTGCCATGAACGCAGTAACAACACGCTGTGACCGTCATGTCGACTGTACGTTCCGCGTGTGTACGTTCGATTATCAAACGCTCGGACTCCACGTGTTATTACAACGCGATGCGTCGCAATTCTCCACGCTGCCGAAGAGAATGCGCCACAGTAGTACCGAACCGTGTAATCCCGCGTGTAGTCTCTCGGTACGTTTGCTGTTTCGCGCGTGTTGGCTTATAATTTTCGCCCCAAAGACTCTTTCCCTTTTTCCCTTTTTATTTGTCTAACATTCATTTTTTCCTCGTCAATACCAGCGACGGTTGATCCAGCGATTATCAGGCAACCATTGCCCGTTATCCAAATATATTGAGAACGAAAATATATCTCTTCGTCTTGATTATACGTCTGCACGCCTAATTATTGTTCGTCATACGACAAACAAACGAGTCTGGTGTTTCAACGAGAATCGGTCGCGGCGACGCGTACACGAGATTTAAAATAAACCGGTTGTTTTCGTCACTTTGTTCGTTAACTGTAATGGTAACTCTTTGCAAGCGTCTCTTGAAGAATTAAACCATTTATCGTTATACTTTTTAAATGATAGTATAAATCTTGTCACGGTTTATAAAAAGTATGGATATCACGGAGCGCATTATCCATCGGATCAAAAGTTATGACACAAGAGCGTGCGTCTTCTCGTTACGTTGTTCTTTATAATTTAACCGCCAGGGGGCCGTCGGAAAAGATACCTCGGGCATTCGGACGACACGCGATGTCAAGTTTATCACGTCAATGAAAAAAAATGATTGAATTTTTCTTATGTAATATATATTTATACATATATCTCATTCTTTGAAAAGAACGAAGGATTTAAGCGCAAGTCGGAACGGGACGACTTTTAACTTTCACCCATTTAAGCGAAGGGAGAGAATATACAAGGGGTAATCATCTCAGGCAAAGTATACCGCGTGTATGTATAGCAACGATTCTCATCTTATTGTTGCCGAAGCTCCAGCCAGCATCCGAGTAAGAAATCCCAAGTGGAGTCTGTAAATGAACGACCGATCCATCGATTCGACGGTTGTTTAAAATTCCGCTCTCTCCCGTAAACGAGGGACGAGTCTAAAGAGAATCGCACATTACGAACTGAAGCCAGCAAAGAACATCAATTGCTATATCCACGTTTTTCACTGTAGAAATCCTCAAAGCTGCTGCAGATTTTTATTTTTTGAGGTGCCTGGCACGCCATCATCTCTGACTGAAATATCCAGACAATCACACTGTTATGTGCAGTGGCCCTATTAAGTCAACAATACGATGAAAAATAAAATAAAAGTTTCTTGTGCGTTGGCCCCGTGCTGGAAAGTTGAATTCAGGAGGAAAAAAAAAATGCTCGATTTTCTTTCGAGCCTCGTTGGTATACAAAGAACCAAAGGATCAGTGTTCACCTTCATGACAGAAAGAACGAAGATGACGGATTGTGAAGGGAACGCCGGCGAGATACGTACACCACATCCTGTTTGTTGGGAGTCAGTGCAAACAGGCGCTCCCAGAGTTTGATTGTCTTTGATTAATTACTCATGCTCCTTTACGTCGGTTCTTCAGGCTCGACGGAAGCCAAAGTCGCCGCCGCGTGTGCGCGGAACAATCTAGATAATGCGTAACCGTATTCACGTACCGGTACTACGGTCTTACAATGCAGGCATCCTTTTTATACACACTCAATAGCGAAAACACCTCTGACGAGCTTATGACGCGTAGAAATAAGGAAAATCGCGTATAATACAGCAGTCGGATGCGAAATCGTTTTATAAAAAGTCCGCATTTTGTGAATGGTCTTTGCTGGATTGACCACACGTACACAACATTGTTTCTCTAATAGTGGAAAAACCGTAACGGGGAACTCATCAACTCCTGACGTAGTTACAGTACTGAAAGAGCCAAGCGTTCGTCGTTGTTTCAACAGACGCAAAACACCAAGCCAAGCACGCTTTAGCGATCGAGATAAATCGTATCGAACCGCAAACGGATTGCGAGGTGAAGCGTGCAGACAGTGCTAGGATCCTGCGGCTGGCTCGGTGTACAGTAGCCGTTCGCCGCGTAAGCCAAGTAGCAATAGGCTATGTGGTCATATCGCTCCGGCTGCGCCTCCTATTCATACCAAGATAGAATCTATCGGATTCACCATACGTATAGAGTATTATTTTATGTTCGTAAATACAGCACCATAGTATCCATCGTGAGTAGCCTTTTCTGAAAAAAAAAAAAAAAAAACGCACATTACAATGACTGCAAAGAAGTCTATGCCCCGTAGAATGGTATCTTGTAAGATAGACTCAAGTGGCTCGGGGAATCATGTTTGAGGGCCTGAAAAAGATCATCTAATCTCTGATCACACGATCTGGCAATCGTTACGGTTATTGTTAATACACGCTCGCATCGTTTCTTTCTTTTAATTAATTAGCTAATTATGCAATACGATTAAACTTTTCCAAAGTGCCACCATGTCAGTGCGAGCTAACACAATAGGGCCAGTTAAATTATTTGATGGTCGTTTGACTCCACAGTCCGATAATCTCTCCGAGCATCCTCGGTGATAAATCTTCTGGTTGCGTTCCTTTGCTGTTATATACTTATAGACTACATCGTCATTAATTAGAGCAATGAGACAGTTTCGCTCTACCAGCGAGTTTACTGAATCATTACTCTGGTCGTGGCTCAAAGGACGAGAGCGGGTGTTGTTGGAGAGTAATGGTACAATTCATCAAGTCTCATCCTTAAAACTTACTGATTATTCACCTTCGCTGAACAGTTCGTTGCTAATCTGTATCTTCTGAAGTTTTCCCGTTCCATTATTTTTTTCCAGTTGTATCAGCGTAAGGTTGGGTATAAGAGATTTAGAAAGACTTAGAAAGTGGAACTAACGTGTTTGTTTTTTCTTGAGAATTCTTGCATTATGGCTGGCACGCGTGATCCACGAATATGATTTTACTCATGAACCATTATATCGAATAAGAAGTACGCGCTTGCGTCCTACCTCAACTCAGCAACTTTACCCGATAATTTATCAGACAGTCTAGAGGGAAGAGAATAATCGTCTCTTTTACATCCTCACTCTCCCGCTGATACATTGATGTTTTTTTCTTGCGCGCTGCTCCGCGAGAAAACTCTAGATGATCGATACCTACCGTCACGCACGCACGTTAACGGCAATTAAGCACGTATACTAATCGCTCGCGTTAAGAAGTACGTATAGGTACGGATAGGTACGGATGACTCGTCTAAGTGGGGTGTTCTACCGACACGGTGAGGGCGTGAGAAGTGCCTTAGCCCTGTGACCTTCGCCCCTCCCCCCCACCGGACTATCTCGTGCCCTCTCTTCTCCGTTTTCTCTCTCCGCTTGCCTCTTCTATCTCTCAGCACAGTCCGGACTTCCCATTGGGAATTGCCGTTCGAGAGGGTCTATCTCGTCCGAAGGCTTTTCTCATTCTTAAGCATTACCGTTCGTTCAACAACCAACGATTTATTTATTTATTCATAGTCTTTCTCATCGGACGTACTTGTCCGCAATCAAATTTTGACACCTTTAATCAGATCGCACGATAACATTACAGAGGGGCGATCCACAGAGGAAATGTGACGAAGGGCGATGAAAGTGCAACTCGAGATAGAGTGATAGTGAAACGAACGTGGGAACTTTGAATTCTATGCGCATAATTTGCTCGGTATCTAGATGAGTCAAGTTTCATGTATAATAGCCTGCGTGATAGGAGCTCTCGGAGAATCTATAACGGAGGCTACAGATCTAATGGATCGCCAATGTTCTCCCCCTCTGTAACGTTCGCTTTCCCACTAGAGGATTTAGCCTGGTTATTCCTTTAGATCCTCATGAACGCTTACAATAGTAGCTCAAACAGTTCCTTTGAGGAATGACTGTTTCACGGCCGCACTTCCTGGGTTCAACGCTCTTCGACTATATAGACCAGACAGGCAGGCAGGTTGCAAGGTAGGTGGAGTTATACCGAGCATCGAGTAAACCAACTTTCCGACTGCACACTACACAACATGTTTTATTCTGCTGTGTGCATTGTAAGAGCAGGGTTTCCCTAATGCATTCAACATAACTTCTTCTGCGTCTCTCCTTCATACTCACATGATATAAGGCCGCAGGAAAGTTGCCCTTCCCACACTTATCATTGCTCTTACTTCTCCTGTTACACGTCTGCGATTCCAGACAAAAGTGGATCCAATTGACTGCACATATTTCTAACCGCTCAATGTTCAACGCACTAGGCATCTTCCTTCGTATATTCTGCGAATATAATTATAAATAAGAATGCTCGCGAATTGAACGGGACATTTTTGAGCGGATTTTTTTTCGAGCGGGATATCATTTTCTATGACAATGGGGAGAATCACTTCCGCTCTCTTCCCACAGGCCCTTTTTTCTACTGTTTCTTTCGGTACTTCTTAACTTATAACAAATCCTGTAAATGGTCTCAGTGATAGATATCTGGGCAGGGCTGCTTGTCCAGTGATCGTTCGCAGAAGACGCCATCTGCCGTAGGCCCAGACAGTGGAGTGTCGAGCGAGAGTGCTGGCGGTGCAACACACCAAGCGGACTCGAGCAGTCAGTGAATCGCGGAGGGGAAGATTGCTGGGCTTGGTGGGATATTGCTAGTGTGTCTGGTGCGCGGTGAGGCTTGAGGGGAGTCGGGAAAGACCCGAGGTAAGTCAGCGGGGGTCAGAACGGAGATGCTCCGCGGTCGTGTCGGGCGGGGCTGTCCGCTCACGACTTGAACTATCGCACGCCCCCACTAGCACAGCACCAGCACTCGCACCCAAGCAGCATCATCCACCTTGGCTCCCCATACCGGCGCTCCACGGCTAGCTAGGACAGCATAGATAGTAGGGTCGTCAGAAAGACGAGAGACGTTCCCGACGCCAGCTCAAACTGCATGCTCTATATACATCGTTTATTCTGGTGTATGCATTACCCATTTACGTATGATTATACCAGCAAGTTCAATAACCGGCGCATGTCAAGAAAGCTTCGAATCTATATATACTCCCTTGTGACAAAGACGAGGCATGAAAACGGATCCTCGAATTATTAAACCCTTATGAATCTGTGCCGTGATACTGGCACATCTGAAATCTGCATTTTCAGTCGTTTACTTCATTGATGAACCAATGAGTCAGGGAAATTGCATGTGCACTCCAAAATTTGTTCGGTTAATGGGAAGCACCTACTATGTCAAGTTTTGAGTAAAATTATACGCTCAGCCTTTTTAAAGTTTCAGACAATTATCGAATATCGGTTTTCACATGCATTTAGCATAATGTTGAGAAATAAATCTGTCGATCATACCACATCGGTTGGAGGTGAAGCATTGAGCGCTTTGGTCGTTCGCCTGATCGATCTCGAGTCTTCCCATCAACGGGCAGGTATGGAAGGATATACCCGATCAGAAACAATCATATTTCGCACAGAACTGTATAGCGGAGTCGTGATGGGCAGAACCGGCGTGGCAGAGTTACACTCCACCGATGAAATTACGTGAGAGGATGAAACGATCCATACTTTGTTCGAAGGGAACGATAAGTTTTCCGTTTTATCACGGCAGCGTCCCTGGTACAGTCTTTGGCAATTTAGAACGAGCAAAGTAAGAACGAATGATGCAGGTTAAATGAGACGAAGTAGTAAAGGAGCCAGGAAGAGACAGAGAGAAGCGGAGGAAGAAAAGGAGGAGAGTAAAAATCTTGTGGAGCGAACGGGTTCCCGTGCCCCTGAGCGCTGGCGCTTGACCCAGTAGCAGCGCCGGTCTATAACTTGCAAGTGGATAACTGCCATAGAAGATCGTTAGGGTCCGGAGGAGCGATCCAACATTAAATCAATCTTGCAGACCTTTTGCATTCCATGCACCACTCTTCTAATAATGCAAAATTTTGCCCCGTTGACATCGTCTTAGATATTTAGACATGCATTGATTTCAAAATCATCTTTCGTGATAAGATTCCTTGTAGAAATTCTAACCGATCTCAGTGTACTTCGCAAGCGTGAGCTCCGAACACGACACCATAGATATCGATGTTTACAACATGTTCGAGAGCTGATAGCCCTCTAGAAATTGCATACGTGTACCGGCGGGAGAATCAGTTACACCTGCAGTAGCCTCTGGTCGACTCGATTCTTGTCAGAAAAACGATGTTCGTTGTAGAGTTTTTCTTTATTCTGAAGTGGTTTCTGCGGATGTTGGACGTGAACTTTGGGTTTAAATCATTTTTCCTGTGCGAATGTTACATTTTTGTGGTTGATAGGAAAAGAACCAAGCGAAAGGCTATAGCTAGACCGGGGATGGATAGACGGATGGGCTGACATGAGAGTGCAGAGTTCACGTATAATCCACAACGATAATGCTCGTTTTCCCATTATCGGCGAATGTTTCCGTAGAAGTGCAATAACCTCTAGGTATATGATGGTAGTGGTGGTGTGGTATGGCGAAGCGGTGCATGGACCACAGTCATGACCGGAGGCTGACCCCGGCGGGTGCACGCCACGAGGAGCGCAACGCTGGTTTGCATATTCGCGACTGCGTCCCGGTGGCGGATATACATCATGCATCCGCGGGTCGTGGTGCAAGTGCAACGGTCCAACGACGACGACGACGACGACGACGACGACGACGACGACGACGACGACGATGAGGAGGAGGAGGACAAGACTGGATAGAACCTCAGCCCAACTTTATTCGCGGATCTCTCCGTTGTCTCTCGCTCCACCCGGAGGCTCACGATCGGACGATAGCTCAGCCGACGAATTTGCATCCGTGGAATTCCCGCGCGTGGGCTGACCCATGCACATCCTCGGCTATAGGACGACAGCAACGACAAGATAGAGGTGCCGGAGCGGTACAACCGGAAGCAAAAGCAGCATAAAGAGACAGAGGCTCGCACCGGTAAACTATGCTTATTCACTGCTGATACAGGTTTTTTCTTTGCAATACCTGCTGCTCCGAGGTTATTCGAGAATTCGACTCTACATCTCCCACTTTCGATTCAGTGTACTTCAGAGCTTTTCCAACGTCACGCTACTTATTTCACGATCTTGCGAATCCTCGTGATCGTGTCGTCACGTACGATCACGAATAGAATAGAAATAGATAGAGATCTAGTTAGGATAGCGAAAGGGCGAAGGCCAGACTACTATTTGATGACAGAATCTCGGCTCGATATTTCACAAAAAACAACGAAAACACCATTTTTCCAATAGATAGAAGGGGTACGAACCTTTTATGTACCCAAAGATCCACTTCAACGACAACCGATCCATAAAAACGATCGTCTCGTCCATCGAATGTAGCGAAAGAAAAATTATGTTAGAAACAGCTCCGCTTGTTGCCAACGGAACACCTTTTCAGTTGTATACGTTGTCATCACTTGTTGCACCACGCCTCCGTAAGAGAATGCATAAGCAGAAACTTAAAAATTCCGCTGACATTTCAATCAAGCAAACGAATCGGAACTTGCTACTCTCGTTTCACTCCGGTAATGGCAGCGAAGGAATGAAAGAAGTGAGTCAAGGATAGCCCCATGGGAAATAGGAAGAGGATGAGCTCATTCGAATGCGATCAAGCGTATAAGGAATCAACCTCAGCTGGAAGAAACTGAAGCACCATATATGCACTGCTTAATCGTTAATCCACCTGGCCTGTCTGTCCACATGCGTCTCTATCTTATCGCGATCATTGATCTTCCTTTTCATCGATTGTGTTTGATTTGCGATCCGTTTTTCGTTCCAAATTATACTGAGCAGGGATAGCAATGAGGGAGAACGGGAATACGAAGCTCGAAAATGAGACGCCGGTCAACATACAATCATCTTTTCACAGGGAGCTTGTAATTCCTTCATACAATGTATGTATATATAAATATATATATATATAAATCCGTAGTTTGCGCGAGCGCCTCGCGACTTCCTGTATTGTTGCATCTTATCGTATCGTAGATCGGAGATATGGGTAGGAGAAGGAGAGGGCCCAGTGCAATGTGCGCGACCGCATGTCCCAAAGCAACGAGTGAAGACAAAAACGAAAGAGAGACGGAGCGAGAGGGAAATAGTCCGAGGAAAGTGGGGGCTCTGTAAAGAACTAATAGACCACCTTCGTGAGGTAGAATAAAGGGGTGCTTGGTGTGGTTTGAGACACCTCGGGTGCCTCCAGCTCTTGCCATCTACATACTGGCACGATCTGCCGGGTTCCCATGATGTTAAAGCAAGCTCGACCGTTGTACAGGATTTAGCTGAGAGTGCTGATGGTAAATGTTACAACTAAGCTGGTGAGTTTAACAAAGTAAGAAGAAGTGAGGATGTGCGGATCGTTTCCAGTTGTTAGTACAATCGGAGGCTGATCAAGTCTTGCAAATGTTTTCATGGTGACACAGAGCTTAGAAAAACTTGACGATTCCCTGAGGAGTGATGAAACGAAGGCTGCGTCTCTCATCGGGTGGTCCGAAAAAAATGAACGATTTATTTTCCCATTTTCTCAGCTTCTCGATCGATGGAAAGATAAAAAGAGAATGTAAGATTGATTTAAAGTTCCAATTGAGATCGTGATTTATTTGATTGATCTTGTCCAGCGTTCGGTCGCTGGCATATGCCAACCGGAAGATCGCATGTGTACAGATACGCGTTTGGATACAGAATAGCAGCGACAGGCATTGGGCGTTCTCGCGTTGCATTATATTTCCAATAGGGAGTATATAGTTATGTTACATATTGTATATATACGTATATGAGAAGGTAGACCTAATGGAAAATCGGAGTAATGACTCGCAAATAGGCCACTCTATTGAGGGCGTAACGAATTTACAATTACGTTGGATAGTTATCATTACTATTGGACGAGGAGGGGAGGTTCTGGTCTGCATGATTGCTGTGTCTAGTACCGCATATATGTTATGTGTGTACTTGTGCGTTCCGCTGCTACAGGGTGCGGGCACTTCCCACGAACCTGGACGCTGCAGAATTCTCATCCTACACTATACCATATAGATCGTTATAATCTTAGTACTATACGTATGCTTGTGGATATTATTGATATATCTGACCATCAGCGTGTCATTCATTTGCAATGATTACGATAATAATAGGACATAGGAAAAAGTATTAACGAGCATTATACACACAACTGTATGCAGTAGGCCCATACAGTAGGTACGTGTGAAAAAAATATGCATGGAGATGGATGCAACGTGTAATATTGGATATTTATATCGCGGAGGAAAACAACAATGGAAAAATTCGAGAAAGCACATGGTTCGTGTGCAAGTTGGACTGGTAAAGATATGAAGGAGCCTGAGGATACACATTCGCGCGGGAATTAGCGAGAACAACTCGACAAGGATATCGTTAGGGATCCTCGTGTATGCACGCATGCCCGCGTCCACTGTGGAAATAAACATGAGGCACACGCAGCTGGTGAAGGAATATCTATATGATTTATATGTCTGGCGCGTAACTAGGGTGCGCCTTGATTATTGAGCTATCATTACTAATGAACCACCTAATCAGGATGCGTAGGTCGAACGTAACGCGTCGTTAAATCTTTCAGATGTTTATACATAAATTAAAAAGAACTTTGATATGCCTGGGTTTATAGGTAACGTATTATTATGCGATCAACTCGGGAGGAGATAGCCCCTTCCAAGTGGCATAATCAAGCATCAACTTTCCTACAGGACTCCATTTTCTTTATAGCAGGCCGATCAAGCACGGTTAAAAGATTTACTTACTTGCCGCTTGCCTATCGGTGCAATTGTATAATTTCTCGATATCTCGTTTGCTCATCACACCTTTCATTATCTCGCTACCGGGCATTCCCCATAGATATGGCAGCAATTGATGGTTATCATCGAACGAAATTCCGATATATTCATTATGCGTCGGTCAAACGACGTATTCCGACTTTCATGTCTTCTAGGCATCAACCGCAAACGTATAAACATTGTCACGATCATCCGAGGGAGAAAATCATCGACCCTAGCCAATTATCCACACAGCACCAAATGTACTAGTCATTCTTGCAAATAACAGTTCACACCTTGTAGTCCGATGCCCATAAGACTCGGAACGGGTGATGACAACGACAATGACAACTAAGATGAGAGTCAGACATCACATGGGAGGGAGACATACAGAGCTCTGTTCCGTTAGATCGCTCACGAGCTGGCCACGCGCTCTGCTCTTACATAAAACCCTGCCCGTATATACCAAGTGCAACGTATAAGGTGCAATCATCGCTCGGGGTAGCACTTTACGTTTCTCCGTGAAGAGTTCTAACGCGAGGGTCTCTGCCCCTGTAGTCTCTGAGGCAGTCACAACAATACTCCATATCATTTAATCCATTTTTTTTACTTTATAATAGAAAATCTCTTGAAGAAAGTTTTTCCGTATGAGTTACGTTAAAATTGGTTATTCTCAACCATGAGTTTTGACGTGGAATAGAATGATGGGTCTTGCATGTGTGTTGGACATCTCACGTGACAAAAAAATCTAGAAGCTGTTTTGTTGTTGTTTTTTTTTCACCGTATCGATTCAACTCAAATATAGAAAAGTTGAGCGCCACAAAGACGGCGACAATTGACGGGCGTAACTTTGGATATCGCTGAAACTTTTTCATGTACAAAACTATCCGTATGAATGTGCTATCGTCTTATGTGGGATGGCAGTGAAAAAAAAAAAAAATGTTAAAGGCGGAGTGCCAATCATATCTACGTGAAAATAACGCACTCTTGTGTGTCCCCGACCATCCAGCTGCGAGAGACGAAGTGCGCCATGTCACGCGAATCTATATTTTGGCGTTTCGTTTTGTTCAGCTAGACAGTATAAAAGTTGGCATAGCGAAATCGATATTCCCCGTTATCGTAAGGATAGTTGTGTGCGTGTGTATTAATGTATACATAGAGACAATCCTTGAATGCCTTTTTGCGATAAAGCAAGATTCTCGCGTGCGACAGTCCGCAAACCTGTCGCCCTCGTGTTCGTCGTTTTGTGCAAAATCCGTGAATATTTAAGGGATATCGCCAAGCCAAGAGACATAATCATACTTTATGCACAAGGAATTCTTTTTTTGTCTCCTTTCTCGCGTGATTTTCCTTACCAACCAAGACAATATACGGTAGAACGTCGTATAAAATTAATGGCTGTCGAAGAATTGAACTTTACTCCGACGAGCATGATTCGCTCCAACGAAAATCCAAAGCCGACGATGATCAGTGTGGATTAAGTTATTTTTTCTCTTATCCGAATTTTAGAAAAAAAACCCTTAATGTCTGGATTGCTGATGAAACCCAACACACAAGTTTCATCATAAAAACAATATTATCCTAATAGTTTCGAGAATCTGAAAAATTCTTCCCGACGAGGTTAACAAGTTTTTACCATTTTTCTCGTTTTTATTGTTTCAACCTCGTGTCGGCACTCTCGAGTCGAGTCGTTTCAAGCGCTTTTACACATATCCCTGAAAAATCATGTCACTGCAGTGAATTTTAGCGAAATTCTAGGGAATTCCAGTCGCTGAAGTTTAGAGGAAAGCCCCAAAGGGAGGCTATCTCGTAAGAAGCATTGCAAAAACTCGAGAGATTCCGTATTATGATCACGAAGGTTGTAATGTTAGTATATAAGATTCTGCTTGACGTTCGAAATGTCTTAACCTGGATGTACTTTGGGATAAATATACGGAGAATGCAGTTTAATACCGTTTTGTTTATGGTGCTGACGTGGACGGATCACTGAAAAGAAAAGCGAGTGGCTATTCGACCGATTAGTTGGCCCCTTTCGAGAGAACAGTAAACGTGTGTGCTACACTATTTGAGTAAAGGGCGCACTTTCAGATAATTACATTGGCCGCTTCCTTCACTTCATATAGGGAACTTTGTTTCTTGCCGTTGGGCGGAAACGTGTATAATACATGGTCAATCTCTTGTCGCGTCGGTCGTCGAAAGTCTCGGTGGATGTACTTGGCACACGGACTGAGATCAGTCATCCGAGCAATGTATAATTCATGAACCGTCGCTGCCTGTATATAGTTCTTCGGTTTCTCTGTCGACCACACGCGCATTATGCACGCCCGATTCCCACTATTAATTTGCATCAGTGCGATAACGGGGGATTATGCTGTAGTCGCGATGGAGAGCGCGCGTGTGCGTGCATACACTTTTATTGCAGCAGCTTCCTCTGCTTATGCTTCAACTTAACGTGCGGCTATTTGATTTAAACGACCGGTACCGAAACCTCCCTACAATCACGTTGATACTAAGCTGGATCAAAATTATTACCATGTTCTTAATTATTTTTATATGCTTTTCAATTATTCTCGAGTTATCTCATTCGCAGTTACGACCAGACATTTTTCTTTTATTCGCGGCTTCTATACTTGATTTAATTGTATAATGACGTACTAAATAGACCATCAATTATACAGCTCGATAGTGTAAAACAGTGATGCAGGCTCGATTGATCGATAACAGCTCGGAAGCTGCAAACACGAAGGATATAGATTGAAAGACTGAAGAGAATAATATGCAAATTCCATTACAAATTAATGACCTTAAGAGCGCCGGGAAGCGCTACTTTTATAAAATAATAAAATTGAATCGTTTTTACTTTTATATTCAGAACAACAGTGTGTTTTAAATGATGAAGTTCTGGAACACTATCGCGGAATTTTTTGGTGAGAAAATGATAACGATTGTGTCCGTGTAATGGAATCAATTGAGCACACAGTGAATTTGCAGAGTGGGCACAGTGGCGAACACAGTGAATCTGCGATTCAATTATTTGCGAATGGGCTGTTGGTGCTATTTAGGAAAATTCGCGATTCGCGTGATCGGTGGAATATTAGGAAGGAATGACGTTAGAAGAAATCGACCGTGGAACGAAATGAAACTTAGATTAGATATATAGTGATAAAAGGCAGGCGTGTATACATGTGTTGATTTATTTGTCTTTCACTCGGACTGCAGCGTTTGTGTTGTACGCGCAAGAATGTAATTTCGCGTTTTGGCACGTACAGAGCGATCATTAGGGTCCGCGAGAGAGTCCTAAGGGAGTAAGTGTGTGCGTGCGGGTGTGTGTGTATCTGTGTGCGAGCAAGAGAAAGACAGGGAGAGATGAGCGGGACAGCCGATAGAAGCAATGCAAGGAATATGATGTTATTAATGCATTCCTGGAAGCAAGGTGGATTCTCATTTCCCCCGCTGATTACCCATAATTTGTACGTAATCGTCCGAGCGATGGTGGTGGAAAGGTTCATACGTCTCGGACGTTACCTCCGATAACGTGCATACACTCTGTTTTACGGCACACACACACATGTTTCCACTTTCCATCAAGCGGTTGCACACCTCATGGTAAATCGACGATTTAAGCGATTCCTCATGGGAAAATAACACTTAGAGATATCGCGCGTATATAGATATTCATAGGTCGTAGCACGTTCGACAGATCTCCGCCGAATCGGGAGGATGAATCCATGGCTATCATGCGAACATATCGATATAACCATAATCGTCAATTCGGAATTATTACCATTACGCGGAAATTTTCATCCGCGCTATTACGAATGTCTGCATACGTCCCGGATTTATTTCCTTTGCACGTGTAGCGCCTATAAAATTGCATCAAACATCTTAGCTGGCTATATGAAAGGCGCGTTTGGAATATGTACACGCATGTATAGACCCGTGTTTTCTTTATTCAAGTCCACAGTGCAAAGTATCTACTTTTGTAACGCACAAAGTGCACGCGGGAAGGATAAAATGAATCGAAAAAATGTGTACATACGAGTCGGGTCAGCTGCTACTGGTGATATTTATAGCTCTCTGTGCAGTGTCGGAACTCTGACAAGAAAAGAAACTTGATTTTTCTCTCTCTTACCCTTGCCAAAGTGCGGTGCGGTTCTCCTCCTCCTCCTCCTCCTCCTTCTCCTCCTTCTACACCTGAAGCAGCCGAGCACGGTCTGCATCTCTATGGTGTTTATGCCCCCGCTACAGTAGTCACCAGTTATCGCTTCCCCCCGTCGTGTGTCCCTTTGCACTGTACCAGGTGATCCTCGGAACGATCTGAGCATATACAACGTTGAGGGAAAACGTGAGTGAGAAAGAGAGAGAGAGAGAGAGAGAGAGAGAGAGAGAGAGAAAAGGACAGCGAGAGGAGGATCGAGAGAGCCCGGGCACGTCGCGATCCGGGCGCGAGCACGATCTCTAATTGCGTCGCGACTCACCAACAGCCTCGGGGACTCGAGGACGATGCGTCGATAGTAAATTGAATGTTTTTTCGCACATATACCTTGGCGGCTTGTCGAGAATGTTCTTCGCGCGCCAACTTTTCTTCACGCGATCCCGCTAAGACACCGCGCCAGATACACTCGAGAGAGCGAGTACGCTGCACAGAGGGAATCTGAAAGAGTACATCAAGACCATAAACCCGTAGTGGGTACTTTCCGACTCGGACATTCGATGGCAAAACAGACGAAAAAGTTATGGATGAGAATAGGTGTACCGACACGAGAAGTGATATTTTTATGGCGTGTCTACGATGCGTCCAATGAATTTATATCGATGCAGCAACATCAGAGTTATTTCTTATTGTAAAGCCGACACCCAACTTACAGTCAATCTCGAATTCAATCACTTGTCCTTTTGTATCGATTCCGAACTCAATGGACTCTGCACGTGTGAAAAACTCCTTTTATGGAATCTTTAAACTCACTTTTTCCATTGCCATTTATACATTGCTATAAAGCCGGCTCGTAAATAGGCAGAGATAAGAAGCGAGAAATGCAAAACGATTATTTCGTCGAAAAAAAAAATATACACACTCCTCATTATTTCAAGTTGATCAAGAAACTTATTTATTGTCGTGGTATCGCAGCAAAAGCATGCAGCCAATTCGTAGTTCCAGGACCACCAGATTACGAATTTTCTGGAACCCTAGAAGAGTTCTACCCTATCGGCAGCTTCCTGAATTTGAGTGGTCGCATATGAATCATTTTCACATTTGGCACACCAAGTTTTCGCGCCTAGCCTCCCCATCAAACTGCCCGAGCAAGCTTCAATCAAACTTACCGACTCTTTACCAAAGATTGGTCCGTAAAAAAAATTTGTCAGTCTCGATTCACACCATTCTGTTGCATTTTTATTCATCTCTGAAAACTCACGAGTGTGATCTCCATTTTTTCAAAGTTTTATAAGTCGACACAATTTTTTCTCATTTATTACCCTTCCAAGTTTATAATTTTCCTCAAAGTCACGAGTTTATCTGCGATCGGGATGTGCGGTCGTCTCGTGATATATATCCCGGAGCTTAGGGATGGTACGTGCATGCTCATCTCACTCTACACCGTGGGGACTCCGCGTGGCGCAAGTTGTACACAGTACATGTAACAAAGTACTAGACACAAGGGGGAATCCCGTGGTACAGTGAATCTAGCGAGCAAGCACGCTGCGCGATAAATATTGCGGCGTGAATGCATGTTAATGAGCCGCGTGTAAAGCTTGCTCTCACCTATATACACATCATATGCGAACGAATGAGAGCGAGTGAGCAAAAACCATAGCGCTTCTATACACCTCGCGTATGATTAGAAACGACCACGAGTATACTGAGATTTACTTTCGCGTATACGTGAATATGTACGTCTTATCTTTTCGCACACTTGCCTCAATGTTTGCTCTTCAGCTTGCAAGTAGAATCTGGCAAACTTCGTCTCACCCATTGCAAGCCTACATCGTTCATTCCTGTTCTCGTCTCTCTCTCCTTCTCTTTCTCCACTTCGTTCTTGAGCGATGTCGCATAAATCCGCTTTTTCGGCGAGCTCGTTAGGGATCCCCAGTGGCTCTCGTCGCGTCTAATTCCATGTGGGCAAGAAATAAAACCACCGCTGTAAACTTCCTTCGTTACTCGTTCAATCTCTACTGGCCATGCGAGAATACAGCCAGCTCGACCAAAGTGCCTGCAAAAGACAAGCGAAAACTTCCATCGTGTACTCTGCTTCTTTTCGCCTCACCCGTGTGCTTCCAGTAATGCTGCCAGACACTTGTCACTCGTAAACATCACGAGCACTCTTCGCTCTTGCAGATTCATTGATAAAATCTTTTTTATCACTTATTCGCTCTTAAGGGCTAAAAACAGAAAAGATCGATGACTAACAAACATCCCAACATTTTTTTCGACGCTACACAAAACTGTAGGTGAAAAAAGAGTTGAATATTACAAATGATGAGATTTTTTCGGATTTTTCCTGGCACGAAACCAGTTGGGGAAATTTGGTAAACATTTTCCTGCATTTGAACAATCTAATGATCCATTTCGGTGGCCTGAATGTGTGGAATGTCATTGAAATTGGTCAAATTTTTATCTACCAACAGTAGGCAAAGCCGAGAGGGATAAATATATCGCGTGATGCGATAAATCGAATACCCATACAGCATTCAGTATATGTGTACATATTTATAATACTCAAGGAAGATTCACGTTATCCCACGGAGCCGGCTCCGAGGGGGAGGGTCCATGTCTATCATTATCGCAAGTATAGTCTACGACCATTTCACTCTGAAGATACAACGTTAACATACGAAAAAAGCAAAGACAGAAGGATGCGAGAACACGAGAGAAAAATATAACGGGAATAAATGAAAGGCGATAGAGAAAGATGAGGAGAGACGGAAAGATTCGAAATTGCAATTAATTCGAAAAGATGCATGACAAAAAAATACTGCGGCAGACGAAGTAAAATGAGAGAGCGAATGAGCGCCTACCGCGGTTATTTATACTGCGCACGGAATCATCGCGAAACCACTTAGTAATGATATGCAATTAAGGTGTATTAATGTTCCAATTCTCCGGTATTTTTACAGTCATTAATCATTTGTCACAGTGCTAAAACCCTCAACGCAAAAATTTCATCTGCGTATACATGTATATATGTATATGGATGTAGGGGATATGTCGCGACGAGAGAGGCAGTGGCCCGGTGAGCACAGGGTGATGCGAGCCATTACAATTTTTTGCGTGTTTATTAGCGCCGACGGAATTTACCGCGAGAACGCGCGCACAAACTCATAACCTCTCGTTCGCTGTGGGCCATCTTCCTTTTTGCCTCTCGCTCTGGTTCTCTCCTTTTGGAAGAGGAAAAGCGGGCGTGGTCGAACACTCCTTCGACGCTTCGGGCGGGTTTCGTGGTTTGTAATTCGACTCTCCAATTTATTCCATCGACAGCAAGATTTATTGCTGTATATACATCAATATAGTGTTTTTAAGGCATAAGATTTAATCTTATTCCTCGTGAAAATTCATACGGGCTCCCAAGATCTCAGATTCTCGAAGGAAGACTTGGTTGAGGCTAAGGTGAAGGACGCAAAAGATGAAGGGTAATTGGGATGAAAGCAAAATGCCGCGGATCGTTTGCTCTTCTCCGCGTGTGAGGCTTTCGGAGCAGAACGAGAGTGAAACCTGCGACGAGATTTGTGCTCGCTCCATTACTTTTTCCATCCCGTGGCCTGCTAATAATCATGCCCATCATCTTATTTCTTGCTCTTTTTCATTTCACAATCATTATTCGAAACAACTTACTGTTTTACAATGATCTCTCAAGTATAATAATAATCTCTCGACGAGAGAAAAAAAAGGCGAATTTTGATAACTATCAATCTTGCGAAGAGTGATCGAACACCATGCAGGAGACCTCGCCAAACATATCTTTTACAAATTATATATATATATAGGTATGTACTATATGGATCCCATTCCCCCGCAACGTATTTTTCTCTTATAGAAGATTTAATTGTACTCCTCGCTCGAACGGTACCGTAATTTTTCATTGATTTGTTTGCTCTATTTAGCTTTCTATAAGCTCTCGATTCTCAATACGATTCTTGCGTGTTGGAGCTTCTGCTCAGAGTCTTTCGTCGATGATACTAGTGAACGTCGTTCCCTGCTATGGTGGTTATACAAGAGCGACGTGGGTGCATGCGATATCTAATATCTTGGGAAAGGAAAGGGCTAATGATTCTCTCGAGTCTCGAGATTTTTAGGAGAGACACGATCCCTTGACGCTTCTGGATGAGCGAAGTGAGTAGAAGAGAGTGGATCGTGCTATCAAGAAGAAAAATCTTCATCGATCAGAGCACACTTTAAACACGTATCGCCGCCGTATTTCCTGTTGCTCGCTTTTTTCTCTTTTCTCGTTCATTCACGATCGAGACAAGACATGCTGGCTACTGGCGTGATCGCGAAGTCTCATCAGCCGCGGCGCTGTGCTTGCGCGCGAGCGCGAAAGAGATCGAAACGAGATTCTCGCGACTACTCTCTCCGACTTGCATTCAATTAAGACGGAAGAGCAAAGAGACCTCGCGAGCTTGATAAATCACTTGACGAGAGGCTCTCTCTCGCGTAACCTTTTACTCGCGCGAGCGAACGAACCCGCGTGATCGCGAGTCAACGGGCAATTAGTTTCGCTAATTAAGGATTAGTCCCCTCCCGATAGACACGGACTGTGTTAATTTGGCTCTCACCAATTTCACCGAGTGGCATACCCAAATTACAATCAAGCTAATTTTATCATTTACACATTGAATTTCATGATGAAATGGAGATTTCTATGCATCGTGGACCAGAAACTCGTTGGAGGACCTTCCGAACGCGCAGAGGGTCTATAAATGTCGTGGAGCACAACAAAACAATTATCGAGCTCTCCGGCAAGGTTCGAACGACAAATGTACCATAAAAAAAGTAAATTCTTCTTGTATGCCTCTTTTCCGAGTGCAATGTAACTATAGGAATCAAGTGTGAGCTCGTTTTGCAAAAGAACCGAGAGATCAAGGGGTTTGTAACAGTGTAGGACGACCGCAGGGCAACCCGGTGTGCTTTGCTGCCGTGTGGCTCTCGCGTGCTCACGATCGGCGACCGGGCCGCTAGCGCGCGCTCCCACAGGGCCCCCTTCTCGCGCTCTACTGCATATCCCCCGAGTCCCCCTGGCTATTTATTTTCACGTCTTTCTTTTGTGGGTATAACCACTCGAGAGAACGTGGGAGTTGCAGAAGGCGCGCGGGCAATTCGAGAGATACTCTGCACGATTTTTTCGCAATCCTTTTCCGATCTGTTGAAACGAGAAAAATCAAACAACCATCTTCCATGATTATAATCCATCCGAGACTCGAATTTTGAGGAATGTGAGTGTGTCTTGTTTGATTGTGGGAAGACAGGTTGAACTTTATAGGCGAATAGGTTGAATATCGAAAGGGTCAACGTTGCGCGAATGTCTCCCCTCGCTGCAATGTCCAATTTCTCAAATTAACGCAAAACCTCTGTATATATGTATACGCAGATATCCATAATCATGCGTGTGCACAATCATCGTAAATCCATGAGTATATACACCGATTTCGAGAAATGCTTCTACAAGCATCATAAATTCGAGCTTCTTCCTACGCTCCGACCTCCCGGGATATCGCGAGAGCTCAGTAAACTGCCACGCACGGTGCTTATATAAGAGCATGTCCTACATATGCCTGTATAGTGCCAAGCAGATGAGATATTCGTGACTAATTTTATTCACTCGTCCATCGCTTTTCCCTCGTACGCACAAGGGCGTTTACGCAAAATTTATGTATTTTATAATGCAGAGTTGGAATAGTGCAGCAGCACTCAGTGCCTCCCGACGGAGAGAGGATGGTTAATGAAAGTCTTGATGACTCTCGAACAAGAGATATATTATGCCTGATGAAGCTCGATAATTCACGTGCCTTTTCCGATTGAGCTTCGACGCGAGATCACAAAAAAATAAGATTAAAGTAGAGGCCGTGATTTTTTGAATTCGTGGATGTTTTTTCTCGCTTGAAATTGTGTGTAAAAAACGTAGTGTGTCAAACTGATTGAGAAATAAGGATCTAAACGAGAGCATAACCTCGCACGTGCGGTCGTAACCTCTTCGCTCCGCAGCAGAGTCATGCTGACTAAGCAATAAAGTTTCTTCATCTCCATACGAATTCTCTCCAGCCCAGTCTCTCCAGCTTTTTCTATCTGCTTCTCATGCACGGACACATACCAACTCTGTGCGATCTCTAGCAGGCCGCTACGTTGACGATGTATCGTTAACGAAAAACGTGGATCGGATTCACGCTCCGTGCGCGTGCGAGATTGTACTGAGGATATTAACGCTTCGTGGCATCATTATTCGACCATTTTTTTTAACGATGATTAGTGTACGGAGGCTCAAATATTGGGAGGAATAATGCCCTGCCAAAAATTGAGCAGCCGGATAAATATACAGTTTGGAAACCCACTATCCGGAAGTTTCAGGAAATGGTATGAATCCGGTCTAAAAATCGGATTTCCATCTTTAAAATTAAGGAGTTTTCTTTATTTATTCAAACCCAAACAAAATCTAGATTCCAATCGCACAGCGCTGCGTTGACTTGCAAAGTGCTTTGGATAATGGAATCGCTGAGTATGATGGTCAATAAACGTTGTGCACACACAACACTTTTTAAAAGGACTGCCCTCCATGCTCATGTGCATCAGTCGAGACGTATATACGCCCCATTTCTACTGAGCAAGGGAGAGGAAGAAAGAAGAAAAAATTCCTGCTGCGTTTTCATTGCTAGACAACAAGAACTGCATTCAAGATGGACGCTCGCTCTCTCTCTCTCTCTCTCTCTCTCTCTCTCTCATCGTCTGTTCTGCTCTCCTGAACCTTTGACCATCATATTCTTCGTTGTATCGAGAGCTACACCTAAAGTTCTAACGCGTTTGGACGGTCTTAAGGCGGTCTCGTAGATCTCATATCCAGCACGAAGATTCTCTCCTAATGTATTCTAATAGTATGCCGCCCCGACAATGCAGCACAACTCATCCAGCCTCCACCTACACTCGAGCCAACGAATAAGCGTAGATGCTCAGGCCCACGATTCTATATCGCTTTTATCTCTTATCTCAAGGTATACGCGTTTGTTATCGTTCTCGTTCAGTTCCGTGAGTGACGTAGCGATGTTGTGCCTCAACATTGATACCGAAATAAAGATTATCGATCCTAGCAGCATGTTGGAGTATATTGTACGGACAATTGCTTTTGTCTAATTCATCTTTGGCGGAGGTCTCCCACACAGGTTCGTATACTAACGTAACCATACAGATTTTTTAAAAAAAGTTTTCAAGATAAATTGTTCCGACGAATGCCCAAACGTAATATTCTCCAAAAAAATTGAAAATTTCTGTCGAAATGATGAAACATTTTGTGCATATACAAATATTAATGCATGAGCTTCGAAAATCCCTCAGCAAAGGATATCGGCAAAATATTGAATGGCGTACGGTAGAGCAGTGACAGCAGGTCCGACTGTTCGATGTTTTTTGATCGTCGTGTGCAGCCAAAATAGCAGAGCATATATGTAGATCGCGTTACCCGCAGGAGTTGATCGTCGTATATACTGCGGAAACTGCATTGCGGGTGTACATATAGGATGTAGGGAGGGCTTATGAGGAAGGATCGTGCTGGGTTTATAAAATGTTGGTGAAGCAATGGAGTTGGTATAGGAAGGGATAGCTCAAACCCGGGACGTGCCAGGACACTTTGCCGTACTGTTGGTGCTGCTGGTAGCAAGAGCCAGGAGGAGCTCGAACGTGCGATGCCCGCATTGCGGACAATCGCTGTAATTGGGGCTTCGTAAAATAGTTACGCGCGGGGGTGACTGGTCTATATATAGGCGGCCGTCCACGCTCTCTGGGTTTAATCGTTGAACGATTGACCGAGCGCGAGAGCTGTGCAAGATGCTTCAGAATATTTCATTCTGTATATTGTAGATATTCACGTGGGCTTTTGTGTGCGGAGAATGATGAGAGAGACGAATATAGTATGCACGAGCATCATACGGCTGTTATATCAGGTCGGGCATGCGGGTCAACCGAGGTCTTCCGAGCTCTTTCTTTTGCGTCTTCTATACATGGTAATTCCACACATATTAGCACTTATATCGTTGCAATGCTGCGGTTAATCTTAAGCCTTTTCTATATCTATCTTACTCGCTCTATAGTTTCTTGGTCTCTCCCTCTCTCTCTCTCTCTCTCTCTCTCTGTACTGTCCTCTCATTTGCTTGGGCAGGGTGCGATGCTGCAAACTTCCGGAGGCGTCACAAGATTGATTGGGTCATACTTCATCCGCGTGCATATTCCATCGCCTTAATACCCACTTATACCTCGAACACATCCATAAGCTTTAAACTCGCCTATTCTTTTATCTCCCTCTTCATTCTGTGTCGCTCGTTTTCTGAATCGTTAAATTCTCTACAGCCGTGCAGAGTTATGGCATCATTATTAACTACATACGCAGCTGATAATCATTATTCCTTGCCAAGGCAATTGTATTCTCCTGGGAAACAAAAAGCTTTCGAGCTTTCATGAGGAGAATAGCGTTATTTGGAAAATCATATTGTTCAAAGTTATACCATCATATGCCCTCCCACGAGTGTTGAAATACACTCTTCGCGGTATTGATGTCGTCACACCTTGATACAGTATGCGCTGTGAAAAAATCATGAGGAAGAAATATATGAATCATACGCATGGCGAAGAAGGTAAAGGAAGAAGGTTGATGTGCGGCTAGGGCAAGCAGCAGGTAAGCACCGCACGATTCCTAACTCGAGGCTGTGGCAAAACGTCACCGCCCCCTCCTGCGCCCTGGCCGCCTGACCTATACGGTATATGGTAATTTGGTCGAACGCTCGCGGGCGCGCGTCCTCAACGTGAACTTTGATAATAGCGCCGGGAGTGAAAAGGCGGCATGTCGCGGAGGTGGTACCACGAGGCGGGAGTGGCGCAGCAGCCAGGTGAAACGTATATACATAATACCGTGCGAGCGCATCGCCTATATATAAATATATAGGTATGTAAGGTCGAAGACAGAGCACAGGTGAACCAGGAACTGTTCGACGGTTGCCCGATCGCTCGATCGCTCGATCCTGGAGCCGTGCCCCGCGTGCACAGGTACTCCGGACTATACCTTATACGACTTATGCGCTTACATTAATACAACTATAAGCTCCATACGTTTGACTCGCTGTAATATATATTCCATACGAAATAAACTCTCTAACGTACTGCCCCATTCATTGGCTCGGCGCAGTCTATTGTCGTGTATACCTGCAATAACTGGACAAAAACAAATTTGATTTAAATGAATCGAAAATTCGTTAGTATCGAACAACACGTTTGTATTTTTATTGAATCACAGTCGTTTTCACGTTTTTTCTCGGTCTTATTACCATTTTTTCTGAATCGTTTGTGTCGACGATGATAATTGAATTACGACGCTAGAATCAATAATACGATTAATTTGAAAATGATTATAGACAAAGCAGTAGAAAACATTTCAGTATTGTAAGATTCGTCTGGAACGTTCCGATCGCTTTAAAAAGCAGATTCGCGGGATTTTAATTGAGTTTATGCAACTTTATTCTCCGATCTACATGTTTTGAGTTACAGCATAAATGTAGCAATGTGTAATATTCCACACCATGATACATGATGATGAGTTGGCTACAATTAAGGAGACGTTTTTTCTCGGCCCGTATGATGCATGAATGCGCTTAATGCATAGATATATGATTGGGTGCGGCGTAACCGTATCCACGTGCGCATCCATATGGCAAAAGAGATCGCCGGCGATGCCCCGATCGACGCCAACGTTTTTGCTAAGAGCGTGCACTCTCGAAGTAACGTCTGCTCGCGGGAGAGCTCGATTAAATGTCGAAGGCCGTGCTCGCGCGAGCAAAGCATCTCTACCGACTCATTTCTCCCGCGCGTCTTTTACTTTGCGATTTATTTATCTCTCCGAATAGCGCGAGCTCCATGTGCTCCTACTCTCACTCGCGCCCTACCTATGTATTCCGGGTACATCAGGAGCAGCGATTCTTCGATACCAAGTAATACAGCCAAGAACCTATCATCGAAAGTTAAAACTGTTGGCGGTGAGGCAGCGCATAACAGACACAACATACACACAAGTATCGTCATCAAGTCGCCGGATTCTTTGGCGAGAGGGCCCGCCACGAGCTTAACGGCTGCAAAGATATCTGGCACACTTCGTGCAAACTCGTGGCACACGTACCCCAAGCTCATACGGTGATCGCGCACGAGCTCGAAAATTTACGGCACGCGAGCGCATACTACTACTACTACGAACTACTACTGATCCTGCTGGTACTGTATAGGGGAGAGGCGGGCAAAGCGGAACACCCCCCCAAAAATGTGAATTTTTTTTTTCACTCCAAATCTTAAAAATTCTGATGGTCCGGCTTAAAAAATTAAGAGACGACCAACTTTTGGAGTAAAAAAAAAAAAAATCGAAAAAATCGAAAAAATGAGAATTCGGCTAAAATTT
Source organism: Campopleginae sp. 14b (assembly GCA_030522525.1). NCBI lineage: Eukaryota > Metazoa > Arthropoda > Insecta > Hymenoptera > Ichneumonidae > Campopleginae sp. 14b. The sequence continues at coordinate 11 of JAPYYS010000710.1, read as the reverse complement.
TAATCTCAAAT
>JAPYYS010000709.1:0-40792 GCA_030522525.1 Campopleginae sp. 14b | reverse complement strand
TTTGCGTTTTTCGTTCTCGTAGCAAATATTATTTTGCTACTATAAGGAAAACTATGCTACGGGTGCTTAAGGCTTTGCTGTTGTAACTAAAAGAAGATTAGCAAAGGATCTTTTGCTGTTACAACATCCCCATTTCTCTCCGTGTGGATCCGTCAAAATTGGCACGTTGGTCAAATTTTCGGAGCAGCCTAATTAAAGCCCTTCGAGCCCTTTTTCAAACGAGCATTTTACGTATCTGGAGGTTTCGTTTGCGTAACAACAGTCCGCAGTTTTTTTCATATTTTTTATTGTATTCAGCAGCGACTATAGTTCACGGAGAGAACGGAAACGAAAGAATGAAAGAAAAGAATGGGGAGAAAGAATCTCGGAAGCCCTCTGTTGACTGTCCAGGCCAAAGGCGGGTGTGTCCCATTTGTCCACACCATGCAGCCTTGAGAGCTTTTGCTCGAAGGAACAGCTAGAAGAATAGAGAATGAATGAAAATGAAGAACGAGCAAAATTTAATAAACTTTCGACGAGAATTGCACACACAGGAATATTTTTTCTCCTCTCGTGACAATCTAGATAGCATCGAGACGTAATTTCCTCCCTTTTGTTATCCACAAGTGCGTATAATTTAATTTATTTCTGAGAATATTTTTGGGCAGCATTTTTCTCAAAAATCTGCAAATCGGTATTTTTTTTCACAGCGAAATAAAACAAAAGGGATAAATTTGGTTAATAAAGATAAAATATGAAGTTGAAAACACGTCTATAAAATAATCTGGAGTTCTCTTGCATGTAAAATGCAAAAGGCAGTGAAATTCGGAATTTATGCATGTCCAGGCGATTCCCACTTTCCTCCAATATATCGTGAAACTTGGGAAAATGAAGAAAACGGAACTTTGCACTTGTGACAGATAAACTTCGAGAGTGGAGCGCCTTAGTTTGGTCTTTTTCAGAATCGCGCTTTTCACACATCAGCAGTCGCTACGTATACAAGAAACGTAGTGTTTTTATTCACACAAGCCTGTGGCAGGTTGCTGCGGGGTTGGGATGCCTTCGGGACTCCTGGACGGGAATGCGTTTATTTTATGAGCCAGCCACCGTTATAACTATCACCTTTTAACCCTGAAGGGCTGAAACAGTGCAACTTTACCGGCTATATGTCTTTTCGCAACTTGCTCCGGTGTGTACAAAATGACGACGGAATCCTCATAAGAACGGAATACGCTAACAGAATGAGTATATGTTAGTACTGCGTTTGAGAATGACTAACGAAGGATGAAATTCATCAGCTGCCCATTGCATCGTGGGATTTTACAGAATATAAAGAAAAATCCGATATTTCTTTTCCTCTTCAATGAGTAATCGATCATAATACGAAAGGAGGGCCTATTTTTTTATTTCTAAAAATGTCAAACATTTGAAAAACTTTCGTATTTCCAACTCGCTAATCCTTTCATTTGCGATTTTGGGCTCGACTTGGAAGACTCTCGTAGAGCTGTAGAGTCTCATTAATCTAATGGATGAAATAGCGCGCATCGAGAATGACAAAGTAGGAGAATTTTGTGGTTCGTGTTGGATGCAAATTTCGTGAGCTTCTGCATGCGATACCGGAGGTATAAGGTCCGAAGAGAGACGATGAGGTCAACCAGTCGCGAGGATCAGTCGTTATCCATGGGGCATATAGACTGATCACATCTCTCTGAGACCTGGCTAGGAGAGTCGTTGGAATAACGTCCATATCTGCTGTATCTATATAGGAGTATAGAACGTGTATAACCGTCGTCTATTCAGGGGTAGTATTTCTCGTTCCAAAAGCGTCTATACAGATATACGCACGTATACGTGTTACTATAGTCAAATGGGTCACGGTGGACCTCTTGGCCAACCCGATGGCATTTCCGGCGGAAACCACTACATCGGGCACACCGGATACGATGATCGCAAAATCCACCAAGAGACAGGGAAAGAGAAAGACGCAAAGGGGACAGTATATTCCTCACTTCGTAGGGGTTCCTGGGAACTGGCCCGGAATACCTTCATATTTGTCTATAGAAATTCGGCTATATGTATATAAAATCTATAGGTATCCGAATGCGGGAAATTCACGAGACCAGTTAGTAAGTTTCGGGCTCGTAGTTTCAAGTTGCGTAAATTTTAGCCCTTTTTTTCCAGCCAAGTCGAATCGTTATGTAAAAAGGTCTAAAGTGCATTTTAGGCTCGCAGCGAGTCTTTTCATTGTATAGAAAGTCACCTCGAGTGTGAAACCGCCTTCACGGAATTTCGACCGTTGAAATTTCATGTCTGCTTTGAAAATTGGGGCGTAATCGCTTTTCCTACAGGACAACTCGAGATATGATCGGGTAATTACCAAGAATCACCCCACCACCTTATTGTAGCGAATTGGATTTTCCGAGATTTTCTATCGGAATGCTCTTGGCCAATTACCAATGGTTGATAATAACTCAATTATTAATACTCATCAATATGAAAATCATCAAACGATTTCCTGTATATTTGAAAGTCATTACGGATTTTAGTGATGCTGGATAATTTTTTGACGTGATAGGAATGTTCATTGATGAATAATTCTGTGAGAGAATAATAATTATGCTCATGATAACGGTAACCGTAACAAACTCCCACGAATAATGTTTTGAAAATTTCTGAATTTTTGCGATTTGAAAAGACTTTGACGTGGTTCCGTGGTACTTGCATCAAAGTGGGGAAAAAATATTAATATAAAGCGGGAGTTAAATGTTCTCTTGGTATTTTTCAATTACAAAAAATCTTTTAGAAAAGTTATTGCTGCGTCAGACGTGTACAACTAAAGTTGTAGACCTTTCTACGGAGTCGTAGAGTGCGTCTTAATATTACTATAGAGTTAGGTCTCCGGTGCGATATTGTCAGAAAAGCTTAGCCTCTCCCGACCCACGAACGCACACAATTTTTCTTATCTTTTAAATTAACCCTGAGCGATAAAATCGTTGCCGCAAAGCTCTCGTTGGACACGAGTCAGAGCTTTTTGTGCGACTGCCTGTCCCGAGACATAATGTATATAGTATGCAGATTTACAGTACACGGACTAACTGGGAAAGGAAAATCTCCATGGAAAAAAAAAAAAAAATTACGAAATGAAAATACTAAAGGAGTTTTAACGAGTTCCCCGCTATTAAAGCCAAGATTCGCTCGCCATCATTCGAATTTTTGTTTTCAACTCCCCAAATTCTCAAAACATTGAACAAGAATCCGATCCATGTTTGCGATGCAACTGACCAAGAATAAATTAGCAAATGCTTTGATTGAATTTCAATTACGCGGCGTTAACCGCGAGCAAGTTTAAGCTTTTTGCTATAATTGATAATTTAACGCTTCGGACAGTTAAGCACATGTTCACGTCGCAAATTTCGTACGAATTTAAACGGTGGTTGAATTATATTCCATCATAAACTGTGATAATGGTTTATTGTCGTAAAAGGGAATATGAGAACCGCTGCCGAGTTAATTTACCGCCACCTCATTCCCAACATTGCGTGTAATGGCGTAAACTGTGTTAGAACTGACGTTGCGAGACGAGCCAAAAGGTCTTGTACTGAGACGATGTCGACGACGACGACGACGACGACGACGACGACGACAACGACGGGAACGATAACCCAACAGACGCGTCGCCGGTACTGAAACCCGCTGTTACTATATACTCTCTATAGATGAGACATTTAATGTCTTCACATATTATATATACATATATATTATTTTTTTATGATCACTGCTTTATAGTGCAAATAAAATCGTTGAAGAATTTCGACTAAATTAAGGAATGAATGCACGAAAACTTAAATTAAAGAAATGAAATGTTCAACTTGATAGACAGCATGTAAAAATTATGCTACCAAAAAAATAATGGAAATATATACAAAAAAAAGTATTTGTTTGTGGTGCAGTTGAAATTTTCATCGCAACGATGAATTCAGACGATCCTGACGACTCTTCGTGATCAATTGACAGGGGATTAAGAAATGTTTTCAAAATGTAATCGACATCGAGGTACTATGATTGGAAACCCTTTTCTTTAAACCACTTTTTGCCTTCCTTGCCGTCAGCTATTCACAAAGTTCCCAAATTTTCAAACAAAGCGAAAAGTAGAACGTTCATATGTTATTAAGCATGTAGACGTGCTAGTTTTCGTAACAAGCCTCGATATAATGTCTAAAATGTTCTATCCATGGAAAAACTTGATTCTCCGCACGCCTGTAACCGCGAAGTTATTACATGCGGTATTTAAAAAATACCGGCCTCAGCATAGACTTCCATTAGTCATTGCACTGCACAACATGAAAATTTTGCCGCACAAATCTATTAAATTCGAGTAGTAGTAATTTTTGCAACTGGGATTAAAAATTTTCGAATTTTCAATTCCGCAATCTGTCTTTCATGTCATCACTGATCATTGATTCATTCGATGTTTCGGGCGCCTGGTAGAAATTTGAAATTCTTACTCCCTACTCAAAATTTCTCCTTGAAATGTTTCGAATTTCGTGGTCATGTGAATCGAACGTTTGATTGAAAAATTATATTGAATTATTTTATATTATGAAAATATTTTTTGTTGTCATTGTGATCTGAATGTATAAAGCAATTGCCATTATTCGACGGTATATAATATTCTCTCATTACATCGGGACGAAAAGTTTGCACGTCTGGGATAAGAGGTGTGGCGTCGCGACGCCATGGCGCCTCTTCGCCCACGTTAGCCAGAATCAGGACGTTCTCCCTCTCCGTTCCTCTCGCGCTTATATCTCGTATATACATCCTATATTCCATTCTCTCCTTTTTACTCTACTGTACCAAAGAGTAAATATATGTATTCGTAGGTAAAACTCTCACAGTTTTGCGAACGATGCTCCAGCAGTCTTCGTTAATTTCCATTAAGACGAAGAATTTGCAATTCACAAAACACCGGTAGGAAAAAGACGTTGAATTGATAATATACAGAACGAAGAGAGACATTTCGAGACTTCAAAACGAGAGACAAGAGACCGAAAATACTCTTTGCTCAAAAGTTTTCGGGAGGATAATTTATGTTGCATTATGAAAAAAAAGAAAGAAAAATTTATTCAATCGCTAACCACAATTCACTAGACGCAACTCTTTATGCAAGAAAGTGCACGTTCCACGTCTCCGGTTACGCGCATAAGGTATTTTTCTTTATGATACGAATGACTAATACGGAAAATTGTATATTTCGAAAAAAAAAATTCCGTGAATTTTTTCTCAGAGCTATAAGCCTTGGAGCTGTGAATTTTTCCTCACGAAGAAACGACTGAAGTGTCGATTGTTTTTTGGGTTCACAGACAACGAATTCGAAACTGAAATTTGTTAGTTCAAAATAAATAGTTTCTTTATTTTCATGAAGAAATACGATTTTTGAGCTTGCGGACGATTCTCTGTCGATGTCGCCAACGAAGCATGAATTTATCCATGAAAAACTACGAAATCTGGCTATCCATTTATGAGCGCTATTTTGCGACAATTATCGGGAATTCGTGAACAACGCAGGACCATATTGCGTTGAAGCATATGCTGGTGAGGTATGAAAAAAATTCCAGTTTTCCGGGCACTGCGACGGTGTAATACTTCCTGTCCATAATTACAGTTGTAAATTCTTATCAAGGGACTAAACTGTTGGTTAAAAACCTTTCTGGTGACAGCGTTTTAAGCAGAGAAAAAAGAAAAAAATCTTCTCACTCAATAACACAAGAGAAAAAACAAATAAGATCGTACTATATTTCGAATTCCCTATGAAAAAAACAAATGGCAGTGTCAGACCATAAAATCGTTGGGTCCGCGGGAATAACGAGTACAAATGGCAAGTGGATAATCCCTTGATGTTCAGACTTGCCAGCGATTTTCTTCTCTGCTTTTTCTCTCCTAGTTTTTCTCTTTCTGTCCGGGGCGAGTCCGTCGAAATCTACGAGATCACCAAAGCGTTTTCTCCTCGTTTATGTTTTTTTTTTTTCATCCTCACCATGCATAAAAACTATTGCCGAAGATATAGATACGATTCTGAATGTTCCCACCCGTATCGACATTCATACAAATGTTTATCTACGCGGACGAAAAAATATCGGAATAGGAAGAATTTTTACGGGGTCACGAATCGTACTGCTAAATGTTCGATGATAAAAAACGTATCCAATTATGAATGTACGCGTTGGATGAATTTCTGGGCGCTTATAAAAACCCATACACCGAATTCTCGGATAAAAAACCAATATGAATGATGCGGCATCGAACACAATGCCGACTACATTGAAATATGCAAAACTTTTTGATCAACGGCGGAAAGCAACGATGCAGCGATAAAAAGTTGTGATGAACATCACTGGAGTATGGAGACCAAAAATCCATGTACAATCGATATCCGTGCTTTGAAAAAGACGTGAAAAACGTGAATTTTGAAATACAGGGGAGGCATAAATATCGCAGGCCTGTCCCAAACGACTACAATCTCCAAGGCATCTGATGAACTTTTCATATCAACAACCGAGCTTTCCAGACCAATCGCTATAGTGGCCCATATGTACTGCAGTGTTTCGTCAATCTCAGGTGCTTCCACGACTAACCTTAACGCAATTGTCTTTGGAATTAAACATCGATTCCCATGACAAACGTCTTTGATCGACCATTCGGAAAAAATAGCATTGGCGAGCCCATTGTCGGAATGCACATAAAAAGTGTTCTCTGATACTTAATCATGTAACGTTTTAATAATTCGTTTCAATTTTTTTTCCACATAAAGCCAGAAGGGCCCGGAACGGATAAATTTGACAACGATATATTTCGGGAATCGCTCAAATCGTCTGGTCCATTTTGATGATTACGTTTTATCGTCGCAATATTTTTTTGTAGATATTTTGACGTTGCAAAAATAAAAACAAGCAGAAGTAAATCCGAGTAAAATCAACGTGTATACGTGCGACAATCAAATTCGAATGAGAGAGAATTCAATTCTAGTTTACAAAACAGTTGATATTTCCTAGAACACCTCGTACAACCGAAAAAAATTGCCTCCATTTTATCCATCAGGCATTTCGAGCCAACGTTAGCTGCATGCCCCAGCTTCCGAATTTGAGTGCAATGAAATATTCATACCCAAAACACACACAAAAAAACCCACTACGTTCGGCTTTTCGCAAAATTGTTGGAACAATGTTGAATACGTGATTCCATCGTTCTCATCGTGAGATTAACAAAAAAAAAAAAAATTTAACAAAGCAAGACATTCGCTTCATTACCAAAATTCCCAAAGCCCACATACAGAGAATTATCCCATTTATGTTCTACTTTCAAATTCATTGAATCGTATTCTCGAGCTTGTTCTCTCTTATTCCCCGATGAAACTTGCAACCCCAATTTGTGACCCAACGCTCCATTTTTCTGGCTATGTGGATTCAAACATCGGCGTATGTTTTTTTTTTCCTTTTCAGCCTTTACCTTCTCACATTCAAAGAATTAAAAGCTTCCTTCGTTTTTTATTGGTTCGTCTATTTGCAGAAGGAAAACTTCTTGATGTAGAACCAAAAGGAATACGGTTCTTTTTTAACTCTCTGCTTTATGCCGAGCACCGACAATCTGAGAGAATTGAAATTTTTCATCCTCGCTCGGGATACCGTTCAATTAAAAATTGAACATTTGAACCCCGGCGAATTTTACACAAGTCTGCTTCGTGGTTATTTATAAAAGCTCGCTATCGATTATAAATAATTATACGGAGACCTGAAACTGAATTACACCGTAGAGGCAAAAATATTGAAAAGACTGAGAGCAGAACCGAGGTGAAGTAACGGTGGAACGGGGAATGAATCTCGATGGAACGCACTGACGACCGCACAAGTATATACTTCAGAAAAGGCTCAAGGCTTGAAAATTAAATAGAACATTCAATCACGTCGTATATATATGGGAAATCGTAAGTTATCAAATGTGAAGAATTTTCATGTAAAAGATATGATTCGAAGTTGAATTGAGAATTTTTCTGCAACTTGTAATCGGGCAAATACGCACAAAAAAGATTGTTGAACGTTCGAAGTTGTCGATATACTTTTTTTTTCGACTATCCCATATAGAAGTGAGGAAAAATATTGCAACTAGGATTAAAGATTTCTTCTGACAATACTGTTCATCATTCACTAAATTGTACGAAACCACGTGACCACAAAACTCTAGGAAATTGATTTGTAATAACTCATAGAATTTGAATAAACCCCGAGAAGTCTGGGTGATTCGCTGGAACACGAGAACACGTTTAGTGTATTATGAATGTCACTTTAGGGCTGTTCGCGCAGCTGAATGGCTCTTCATAAATGGTGACATTGGGAAATGAAATTATCGATCGCGGACAGACGAGACCTTGACGCTTTTAATGTTACAGGAAAGTGAATAAGAAATGAGAGACATTGGTGTACTTGAGGCTTGCTACTCCAGTATATAATTGATCTTTGTTCAGTCTGCTATATCTATATGCAGATCGCATGTTGAACATTGTCGACGATTTCGTGAATATGAAATTTGCCTTCAATGTTCCAACAGTACTGAAGAATATCGATCTCTAACGGTCCCAGGGAACTCGCGTTTCCCCACACTCGTTTTTCCGTCATTGATGACATTACCGAATGGACGAAAAATATAAGCAATCGTTATTTGTTTTTGCCCCAGCCGGCGTGAACTCGAATTTCGTACTCTGTGACGAAAAAATTCTCACCATTCTATCGAGTGTTCGAAGAACAAAACAGAATTATTTGGGGAACATGTGGTGGTCTTTGAAAAAATTAAAGAATCGATTGATTTTGTATTTATAAATTTCGGGCTGGAATTCGTTATCAGCAAACTGAAAAATCCACGATGTGTTTTTTCCGTTGTGTTGCAATCGAGACTGAAGTTGATAGAATATCGATGAGCGCAACATGATTAGTGAGTGTCGATAAGCCAATACGAAAATCTACGTAATTATTTTAGCTCGATCCATTTTTATCATGGAAAATACGTTGCACAATGAATTTCCTTATTTTTCAAGACATTCATCCGGAAACGATAGCGATTGATACGGAAATCTTGAAAATTTCCTGTAAAAGTCAACTGCTTTCTGATGACAACGTTTCTGCGTCAAGAGTCCTTGTAATTTGGGTCAGACCCCTTAAATATTCCAATAAATTTGCAGAGCTTATCGCGAGATCATATTAAGATCACGCGAGTTAGAAATAAGTTAAGGGCGTTCCAACAAATTCCAGAGTAAACACTCACCGTGGAACTATGAAACTATGCTGGAAGGAACGACACGAGACAACTCCAGATGGAATGCAATCTTTCATGCATAATGTATCAAGAATTTGAAATATTACAGCACTAACAGGTCAATGTTTTAACAAGTAGTAATCTGTCCAGAGAAAATTACTGAGGGAATGTTGATGAAGCCTCAATTTGTTGTCGTTTATCCGTTTGAAAGAAAATACGAATAAAAGTTGGCGAGTTGTCTTACGATAAATCGGAGCTCCCGATTTTTTTTTTATGACAGCTAGCGAGTAAAAAAGAAAGAGACCAAAAATAATTCCTTGATTGAATTTTGGGCAAAGTATCCAAGGGGAATGGAGTTCAAATTTTTTTTTTCTACTACGAAATTACTGATTTATTTGTAACTCTATTTAGGGGGGATAAGGGATCGGATGGATTTCGTTTGTGTATATTTTGAAAGAAGCCATAAAATTGAAAAATGGTCGAGAAGATACCTAAACTTTTTCAGCAACTTTTCTTGCAATCTCGACGTTGTTGTTTATTTTTTCATCTTCTTTTTCTTTACCAATAAGCGTGAGAAATCTCACGCTCACTTTCCTGTTCACTCATGTTTCCCGTTATTCGCACAACGAAAACATCGTTTTTCTTGCGCACTCATGCGATCTTTTTAGATTATTTTTTCCCGGAGACTAGGCAACGGCATTCCTCTTCTCTTTCATAGTGAAAACACTTCTCGGCCAAGGCAACGACAGCTATTATTCTCCGAGGGCTCTTAAATGCGATCGTGACTCGGAGATGACTCAAAAAATTGCTTCCCTTTTATTTCTAATGGCATGAAAAATGTGTCTCTACGATGGCAAAGAATATTTATTTATATCAATTGAATTAATGCACAAAATTAGAAAATATCGTCTACACAATCGCCAACAATAAGTTCATTGTTTAATTTGAACGTAGAAATGGAAGAAAAATCAAAGTAAAGAGACTGTTAAGGCAGGAGTTAAAAGTAGTGAAAGACATTGATCAAATATATTGACCAAATTAATTAAATTCAAGTGTTGATACGAGAAATAAGCTTTTTTCGAATTTCTCCTTTAGTGTGAAAGTTTTGACAAAGTTTATTCGGATTTAGATGGAACTCCTTGGCGAATAATTCACGAGTCAGCGAAGAGTACTCTTTAGCCTCTTTTTACTTTCGCTATTTCTCTCGTAAAAAATTCTTTCTACCCGTTGTTTTTATTTTCATTCTCCTATTCTCATCTTCACCTTCCCACTTTCTTTTTCTCTCACTCTCTTCTTCCTCTCTCTGTCTCTGTCTCCTCGTCCCTTTTCTTGAAACACCTTCTCAAGGTGCGCGGAAAAGATCCGGTATTTTTTCCAAGAAAAAGAAATCTTCCGAGGGGTCAAGAAGAAAATGCAGGAAATGTCCAGAACATTATGAGGTGTTTTTTCATTCGAAAAGAAATGAATCAACAGTAAGTGTAAATTTAATCATGTCTTTTTCCAGGGATTTGAGCTCCTCCCATTCGTTATCATTTTTTTGCCACTTTGTTAAAAACAGACGACCGAGAATAAATATTGGTGAAAACAATAAATTATTCCGTCCTTTTTTGTTCTTCTCTCTCTCAGCAATTTCAGGTTCGATTCGATCCGATAATCTTTTGTTCTTTTTCGATCATTTACAACCCAATTATCCAATGAGCTTTGAGTTAAAAAATGAAAAGAAAATTCAGAGCCTAATATTCGTCACTTTTCAATTCTTGTTTGACTTCCTTAAGATCGTTGGAAAGTCGAAGAAGGTTATGCTGGAATATTGCATTGATTGAAAATGTTCGAAAAGGACGGTAATGACGCTCGACTCCTATTACGTCACCACAAAGGTCGAAAAATAAAAATTTAATGATTAGCAGGCTGCAGCATCAAAGCTGGCAAGGCTTTTGATGCAAATTTAAAAGTCGGAGCAGCGTCCCGACTACATTTTCTTCTGGGTCTTACAAAATCGATATTAACGCAGCGATATTTATTCTACTATAAATACGAATAATGCGAAAAAGGATCTGTTTGGAAAACGTTAAGACTAAAACTCTGATGGAGCTGCGTAAAAGAAGTGAAATAAATAATGATGGTAGAAAAAGCAGGGAAACGATGTTCACGTAGTAGATTATACGATCTCTGGTATTTTTAATCACGAAAAAAATCGTGCCAAACCTTCATAACGTGCAGTATAATATCTCATTATATCCTGAGATCCAGAACTCTACGAGGGTAGCGCAACATCCAACCCCCCAAACGATAAACGCCGAAGCATGTAGCATTTCTTTTTATATTTTTACTGTTTTATTTTATCTTTTTCTAGACGATAGGAGCATATCTTTGTTTCATAATAAACCCGACCAAAGAAGTCTTGGCTGTGAATTATCACGGGCATAACCGAGGAGGAATCGCGATATTCTCGAGACTTAAAAAACGAAAAATTATATTTTCATTCGTTTTTTTATTCTTCAAAGTAAAAAATGAAAAAAGCGATGGAGTGAAAAAGTTCTATCGTTTTGAGGTCGTTCATGATGTTTCCAAAATAAATAATGGCCTACAAATAATCCAATTCAAGGAAAATGAAATAAAAGATTTATAACAAGACTCACTTGAGTCTTAACATCTCCGGACTGTTGTTTCATGGTCGATTTGAAGCTGCGACCCTCAATTATTTTGGCATTATTGATGTAAATTTCGTCGTGATAATTGATACGTTTTCTTGTGATCCAGAGGGGTGGGTTTCCTTCGAGCTCCGATGATATCGAGTCCCTGAGATCATCGGTCATCTTTGGTAGATTCGCTGAAATAAAAAAATTCAATCAATCAGTTTTTGCGATGTTCCAAATCTTTTTGAAAATGTGGAGAAAGGGAGCTGAGGATCGATTAAAATTCGTTGAAAATTGTGTGTCAAATTATGTAAGTGTATGAAACTCTTTTAAAAAGTGACTGGAGGAGATTATTTTATTTTATTCGATGCTCAAATAAATTGGACAATTCCATAAAGTGAAATGAAAATACGATAAATCCTGAGAAAAAGATGTAAATTATACGAGCTGCATCGTATGACAAAACATCGACGACTGAAAAATAAGTAGAGCAAAAAAAATTGGTAGGCATGAGAGTGGTCGTCAAAAAAATGCGTCACTTTATTCTTCAATTACTACTACATTTCTCCCTCTTCTCTGTGATATGCATATATCTGTTTTAAATGTCGTAAAATATAAAGACATATATAAATATACATTAATATGTAGTCTAGGCTTTCGGCAAAATATAAATATACATTAATATGTAGTCTAGGCTCTCGGTAAAGTGGTCTAAGTTGAATATGAAAGTTGCGACTGGAATTCCATTTTTATCTCGTTGGGTAATCCCAGGGTTTCCTTCTCCTCTTTCTCTTTCAACGCAGTCCACACTGAATAAAGAGTGCCATGAAGTAGGAAAAATTTAATTTTCTTTTATTTCTATGACCGAAGCTGGCAACTGTGTACACGAAGATCGCAACATGGCAAGGATGTAAGTTTTACATTCTCATAATGAAATGCACCTTCGTACCGTCCTTTTAAATCTCAGCTCTCGATTAATATACATGTATACGTTGCGAATGTGCTGGAAAGTCAAAGCTTCGTAGCGGAAGGAAATGCTTCACAATGGCACTCATTACAGGCTCGAAGAATCATTTACTCTTTTCGCCCTTAATCCCTTCACGAACCCTCTTTTTCTTCCGCATATTATTTCCCACTTCACACAAGTTTTTTTTCTTTTTTTTATATACTTCGTCTTACTTTTTTCCTCTCTGTCACCTTTCTTCGTTCTTTCGATCGATGCTGAAACTCGACCGCACGTTCCTCCCCTTTTTTTCAACGATCGTTCCTAATTTTTATCATTATTCCATTAATTTTAATGAAATTTCATGTAAAATGTAATAATTGTCTTGTACTGATTGTATGTTTTTCCATCCAATTAGTTTCGAGGGTCCATCGGCTATAATGAGTAATGCTTAATTAACAAGCGAGACCATTTAGAACATGAGGAACGTGTAGTATCGAGAGTCAAACCCTCTCGCTTTGAATATTGGTTACCGATGTCAATTTTCAGTACGGGAGTACAAAATGACGAATGAAGTATGTAAATATTAGTCATTGGTTCGAAACAAGTGGAGGCTCAATCGCCATAACCAGTAACCACCTCACTTTTTGTCACGCTTTTCATTTCTAATATCTCAGACCCCTCGAGGGGTCCGAACGATATGCCCTCGGCGATCGAAACCTCCATCGCTGTTGATATTATTTTAAAAAATGTAAAAAAAAATGAAAAAATTTATTAAAAAAAATGAAAAAGCGCTAGAGGCTAAATCTCTTCAACATTGCATAGCGTGAGATGGTCTTCATTATCTACGACTGGATCCAAAACACTCCACAGTCGAAGAGCCTCCCACTATTTGATAGATTTTTGATTGATGATAAATGTGAAAAATCTTTCAGCTTTTATCAATTTGATTGATGAAAAGACTGAGAAATCCTGAAGGAACATATAACTGCACGCGTATACATGCATTTGTCAAAATTGACGGCGGGACTCGAAACACCGAGCCGACCAGTCACAGAACGAATAAAATGGCAACAATTACAATCGAAGTACATCGTGACTCATGAACTTTTCATTAGGGGATTATTTTTTTTTTCGTAACCTCAAGAAATTCTTTCATTCCTCTCAGAGTTCTCACAGGTTTCGACTGTTTTTGTGTTCATCTCAAGTATGTTGACAAACTTTTATACCAAGGAGCAATAAACAATATCCCTGCGTTGTCATAAAAACATTTTCGATCAACTCGGAATACGAAATCACGATTGGACTGCATTTTCATTCATGCTCTATTCCAGTCGTGAAGTCGTTGATGATAAAAATACGAGAGTAACGGAGATAAAAAAAGGAATGAAGACTCACGCTTTATTTCTTGGATGCTTTGTGCCGCGCCGTTGCTATTTTTATATATCGGAAAGATCGACATAAGCGTATGTATAAGAAATTCGATGAGACTGAATCGCTCCGGAATTTCGAAATCTCGTCATTCCTCCGTTTCTTTTCCACGACAAATCCGTTTCCCTCATTTTCATCACAAGGGGAAGGTTTCGAAACCCTCAAAACCAGATGACCCCTCCCAACATGTCTCCACGCGCATGGATCTTTAAAATTTTTATTCCGGAGTATTCAGGCTCGTCGAAAGTCAACACGAACGATTCGGGAAAAATAATTGAGGTTTTTAAAACTTCACTGTTCGACAAAAACCGCTGCATAGTTCATTGACTTGTTCTCGAAATCCCAATAACCAAAGATGGTAGGAATCATAGACAACGGTGTTGAACAATGTTTGCTAGTATTATGGTTACAGAACGATTCCGAGGGTAATAACATAAAGTAGCCTAGCAAAGCCTGTCCCCGTGCTGTTGAACATAAAGCCAACGACAACAAATTGTTCGGGGGAGAGCCTCGAGATCTCGTCGCAACGATCATCGCTTCTGCTATCCTCGTAATCGAAGTTATTTTTATTGGCAACCAAAAACTTTTATTCCTTCCGTTCGGTTCCTCCACGTAGCAGATATTTTCACACTTGTCCTGAGGGTGCAAGTGAGATGGGGCAAGAGATTTGTATTATTTTTAGAGTTGGCAAGCAGCAAGAAGTGCAGTAAACACATTACGAGCGAAAAGTGCACGAAGGCTGAAATTTTCACGTCTTTGCAATGCGATGAACAAGATGCAATAAAATGGTCGATGAAATAACCAGGAGTACGTTAAAAATACGAGAAAGTAGTACAAACAATCGGAAATGAGTAACAACTCAGGAAAGGATGAGCAATGGGGGAGGGGTAAGTTATTCATTCCCGTGTAATTCTGCAAGCCGCAAACTTGGCATTAGCCAAATTCAAGGATAATGACACTCGTATACATTGTCAATGTGTGTTCGTGGACTAGCTTTACGGGGGATAGTCACAGATGCTCGCTAAAATGAAAAGGAAACACGTGAACCTGGCGCAGAGCCACGCAACGTTCTCACGTTTTCCAACTCTCGTCTACTGCACCGCGCCTTCCCGATTGCAGTAATACATCCTCGTGTACATACGTATATTAATATGTATGCTGTTCTTCCTTTTTCGTACAAGGACAAAATTCATGTCACTACAACGTTTTCTACCAATTTCTCTTGTCAAAGCTTTCTGCTCCCAAATAGGAAGAGAACGTGCGCGGAAAAGAAAGCAATAATAGCGAGAGAGAGAAAGATTCTTTTTCGGGTTTCATTTCCCCCGAGGTTGCCGTGGCGTATATTCATTATGGAAGTGCGAAAATGTATATGTATACACAGGATGTTCCAAAAGTCGAAACCCCATATGAAAAGCTGGAGAATTACTTTGAATTTGCTGGAGAATCGCAACGAATCAAATTAGACGAATCTAGAACGACTCGGTACTGATCGCAGCGATTTTTTTAATCCGGTGCCGCGAAATGGGGTATTCAAAAATTGTTTGTTTTTGCACTTTATTTTTGAATGGACCTACTTCGACTCACAATACAAATACAAAGTCGAGTGTCTCGTTTTGCATCTATTTTCATTTTTCAGGTGACGTTTCCTCATTCGACCGAGACTAACGTGCGGATGGACGAATATCGACAAAAAACATTTGAATGTGAGGTTCGTTCGGAGATTCGGAACGCTTTGATTCTTAGAGATGAATTTTTTCTCTGCAAGTTTATTTCGAAGGGTGGACTCTTGTTCCTGTCTCATGTTGGCCCAATATGGAAAATGGCCCTTGTGATTTTTACACAGAGTGTATTTTTTATCCCATACTATACCGATAGACTAGAACTTGTAGTAAGAAAAGTCTAATATGCTTTTTGCAAGGCATTGATTATGTCAGGAATGATAAAATAAAAGATTGCGCAGTGAGTTGCACGCAGCTGCGGCTCTATTTCCTGGAGATTGTTTCTTATATCCAAGTTTCTGAAATAGAGGTTCAAGCGTAAGTACTAGACTAGGCGAGAGGAAACTGAGAATTAATCGGCAGCTCGCGTTGAAAGAGCTTGGCGAGAATGGGGTGAGAGAACTGCACTGTGTGCCGTTTAGTTTACGTCGTCACAAGCTTCTATGCTTTCTGTTCTCTCGCGCGGAATAATTATAAACCCGTCAAATTTGTTTCATATTCTTGAGCAACGTCGTTGAAGAAACGTTTGCACATCCGCGTTGCATTAATTTCCATATCCTGGCTCTGAAGAAATTAAAGTTTCAAAGGCGACAACAAAGTTGAATCCTCGTTCTCTTCTGGATCAAACGCTTCCGATTAAACTGGCGATTGTTGCATTATTTTTCACGTCGGCAATGGCACACGCCTCCTTTTCCGTCTACGTTTTATTTCTATTATTCCGTCACGAGAACAGTCGGATGCTACGAAAGTGGCACGGGCAGTTACTTCAAGGGTGAACTATACTTTACTCCTCAGCTGCGTGAGCAGATCAATTAGTTTTTACAAATGGAGAATCGAGTCCCAGCATTGAGAAGTTTCAATCGATTGTTCAAATCCCGAAGAGTTGAAGTTCCGAATGTAATGTACAGAGAACTCAGTTTGTCCGCTCGTGATATCCTGCAATATATAGTCAGGAGGGAGAAATAGCTTATGCGACACTTAAACCGAAATCTGGCTCCGACAGGAAGATTCACGAACTGGGTCGTTTCGACCCCAACAATTTTTTCTTACTGATTCACTTGATTTTTGTTAAAAAACGAATTTGGGGCCATAAAATTTGGATACTTGTTTACAACAACAAGAAAAGCAAAAAATGCATATTCCGGAATGGAACGATGTAAAATACATCTTGGGTCAAATTGATCCCATACGCGCTTAGAGTCGAATGGCCAGGTTACGACTACACTTGCGTTATTTGCGGGCAGACTAAAATCACTCATTCCTGACTAAGTTGAAATTCACGTTTTTTTTTTCATACTCCAACCGCGGTGGTAAAAATCGTTTCGCAATTAAGAGTCTCGCACTGTTCGGTTAGTCCGTTTAGCGAGTTCAATGAATTTTGAGTACGTAAATAACTTGTGCCATGGTAATGTGGTTTCTGAAAAAGCGTCCGTTGCTTGGAAAAGTTTTCGAAATCGGGAAAATTCGTAAAATTAATTAAACAAATTTTGTGGAGAAGACAATTAATTTCTAATTTGCGAATTTTTTAATCGATTTCTCCTTCCCAATTGCGAGAATTTCGGAATTTGTTCGGTTCTGATTTCCAACACGATGTTCGTAAGGAGGTCCTGTCAAAATTTTCCTCATTTTTATTTTTTATTATTAAAATAATTGCAATTAAAAAAAAAAATCCTGCCCATATATACGCGATTTTGTAGTAGCGTCTAACTTGGCCTCATCGAACATGGCGTCTCTGTTGCCCGCGACACTACCGGCAAACGCCTGTGCTTAGTTTTGAGACGGAGCCGGCTGTGACAGCTGTTAGTTCCCCTCTTACACGGACGTATATATGTATATGGACTCGCCCTCATGTATTACGGCACGCTTATATGTGTATTCCTTGAAGCCATAAGTTTGAAAGATTCCGCTCGTTCTTTGTCGTAGTTGAGCGTTCAAGGTCGCCAACAATTCAGTACAGTTGAAAACGTTCACGGTGACGCTCCGTTGCTGTTTGACGCGCGTTAAATCGTGTCAAAACTATTCTTCAATATTCATCAAACGATCCTCAACCGTATAAAGAGGATAAATAAAACTTTGACGGTTGTTGAACAAAAATAATGGACACCGTCTCTGTATCGAAGGTAGACTGCTCATTGTTGACTTTTATACTACCTGTTGATTCTGTCGCTCTCGGACTCTGCGCACTCCATGCGACATAACCTCACTTCATTACGAAACCGATCGATGATAAAATTCAATGAACTCGTATTTTCCAAATGTTTGTCATTCAAGCATGATTTTTCGATACTTCTCACCCAGCGTCTTATTTTTTGAGCTTGTATGAAGATTCTTGGTTCCGAGTTTGAAAATAAACAAAGACTAGAGAAGAAAAAGTATTTAAAAACGAAAATAAATGTGTTGTGTGTCGAAATTGATTAAATCAACGAACAAAACTATCGAATAAAATATCGACTTGAAGCACAATAAGAATTTATATCAATCTAAAGACCAGTTAATTCTTCATAGCAGAAATAGTTAAACTATTAGAGTCATTTTTTCAAATCTGAGACCTTAAACTTTTTTAAAAGTTAAAAAATGTGTCGCAGAGTTTTCTCTTGAATAAAAAGGTAGTCTTTAAATTTCACCAAGAAAATTTTTACTTCCTTCAGGAGGATAACTCTGAGAATGGAAAATTTCAGAAGGTTTCCTTACATAATATTTTGATCAAAGACGCGATCACAGACTGTTTTCCAAGCTTTTACTTTGCGCTGCAATTTTCTTGAGGTTTTGGAAGTGTAAGTTGATTATGTTGGATGATAAAATTTTTGTAGGGGGTTTTTGCTCACAAAGGAAATTACAAGATAGGTCAAAAGAAGAAGAAGGTAGAGAATAATGCATTTTTTCAAGAGCCATGGTACAGAGCTTATAAAGAAGCTTGGTCCGCCGTGCAGAAAGCCGCCGAGGTGATTATTATCTCATTTTGGGACAAATTTAATTTTCAAGCAGATTCAAAAAGATTTCATTGAGTTTGACAAAGCACAGTGTAGTGGGAAACACAAATGAATAATTCTCAATCTTGCTTTCAGGAAATCAATACCAGCATGTTTCAACAGATTCTTACTGATTTTAAAAAATATGTAACTACCATCAAGGAGAGCTCACTGGAAAACTATTCCAATGAAATATCTACCGCTATTTTATTAACCGGTAACATTTTTTAATTTCTGACTAAAACAGACCCGCCGAGGCATTTTCAGAGATTACAAAACTGCCTCAAAGCCATTTATGAAACAATAACCAAGTGCATCTAATAAATATAAAAAATATAGAAAATTATATCGTCATTTTTCTGCACCTTTAAAGATTGTACGGATTGATATTTTTACAGGTGTCAATCTGCCGGACCATGCAGTTTTATTCCACAATTTGGCAAACGAAATTTCAAACGTTACTCAACGTATAGCAATAATACAATCTCGAGATTCTGGAAACATGAAAAATCTTATTGAGGAAACAGTTTTTCAATTGATCAACGGCCAGAATTACGTTAGTATGTTGGTTAAGGTGTATTCGCAATAATCAAATGAGTGCTGAATTTTCGAATAGTCGTATGCCAAGTCCATTGGATACTATTCGATTGATTTCGTAGACGACAACCAGCGTGGTGAATTTGTTTTTATTATTCTTTTGGGTCAATAGACTTAATGCTAAATAAATTGATCGTCGATACATTTGATTTCCAAATCAAGCTTGACATACGACTATCATGAAATTTTACATAATTTGTTTCTTATAGAATATGATGATTGTAAAAACGATAAATCGTTGATTGGATAATTGTATTCATTTGATTCAAGGACGAAAAGTCAGATATTCGTAAAAATCAATGCACTCTGAAACTTCTCGAAGCGTGGCACAGTGAAAATTGCCAATATGACGATCCTCTCGTTATTATTGTACCCGATTTCGAAAGTTTTACACGAAACGTGTTACGTGATTTCATTCTCATTTTAAGGTAAACATTATTCGTCGTGACTCGTTACAATTATTCTTGGGATTCCACATCCCTAGTGTAGAAACCATTTAAATATACTGACAGAAAACGTATTCGTCGTCTTCATAATATTTTAATGCCATTAGAGAAAAACATCAACAATCACCCAAAAAATTCGTTCGACCTGATTAACGTTAATTTCGTATGGATTGTTTTTTTGCTTGGCTAAACATTGGCTTCGATATTGACAAGAAAAAAAAATTTCAGCGTCATCGAGCCATGCAATCATCGGGAATTTTTCTCTCGGTTAAAGTTGCAGAAAAGTAAACCAATTTCTTCGTCGTCTAGAGGCGATTGAGATAAAATAGATGAATGGAATATTGATATTTTGAGCATTCAAAAAGTAACACTAAAAAGAAACGAAAATGAATAAACAATCGATGAAATAAACGTGGGGAATAAGTAAACTATTAAAATGTGTATATTTTCAGTATTTATACAAAGTCGATGAAGTTCGTTCTCGTGTTTGGAGTTGCAACGACACTTCATGCTGTTCACAGATGCCTCTCTTACGATGTAACGTCGAAGCTGCGAGTACAGGCAAGTTGAATGTTTTTTGTTTTTGAATTAGAATTGCTAATAAAGCGCGGAAAAGCGTATACGTTTGCCCCAGCAGATTACCTTCTTAATTGGAATATTCAAATGAAAGAGAAATAATGGAAAAAAAAGGATGAAAATACGAGATGAAGAGGGCGAGAGAAGGAGAAAAAAAGTCTTTTAGTTCACTTCGCTCAGCTGCTTGCCATTTTTTTTCTTATTTTTTTCTCTACCACCGTTTGCAGGTATTCCACACGCAAACTCAGGTTAAAAGTTTGTCCGATGTGCTTGAGGGTACGGTGCTTTCTGGAAAAACTCCATTTAAGTTGACCGGAAGGGCGTTTCAACTGCTCACCGATATCTTTCTCATTTACGACTTTTCTGTACACGGTTTTCTTCAGGGATACAAGGTACACACTCAATTATATATCCACGCTATTTTATTCGTACAGACTCAATTCGTCGCTTAGGTTCAAACCTAAGAGAATTCAATGTTTTCTTAGATCCGCTTTTCCAACTCTTCGTCTCTGTTCGAAATACGGAAAGAGTCGAAAGCGACGCTTACTCTATTTAAATCCTAGTATGGACTTAATTTATGTGCGGAAATACATTTTTTGCGCGAGACAAAACTCTTGTAAAGAAAAATGGTCACATTTACATATTTAAAAAATTATCTCTCGACCTGCACTGCGAAAACTTGCCTCATTAATATTTTATATTAAAACATGTCTAATTAACGCTCGCTGGTAGTTTTCTTTTTTTTTCAAATCTGTGCAGTTAAATTTTTCATATTAACATTTACAGCTCTGCATGCTACTACACTTTTACGATAATAATTACGCATCGTTGTGCTGTGAACCCGAAAACACGCGGGAGAGAATGGCACTGTTGGACGATGACAATTTGGAGGAAATAAAAAAATTGCCATCCATCGCTCATGATCTCGAGACGATGCAAAAAGTGAATAATAAAGAAACGAGAGAAAACAACAGAGAAGATTTCGAGGAACTTCTCAATAATCTCCTCGAAAATTTTCATGTTTCGATGAGCAATTTTTTCACAATCCTCAAGTGCCTGCACAGCCTGACTTCGGACTTGCCAAGTGCACCTTTAGGAAAACAGGTGATGTACCAAAAAGACGTAGAACGTCCCTTTGCATTTATTTTCTTTGAAAAATTCTTGACATTTCTAGAAATTTTAATTACCTATTGAACACCCAAAAAAATCTTTCTGTGCGATGTAATTTACAGTTACGTGAAGTTTATGCCAAGGCAGTCACGTCGGATATCGTCGAGAGCCAAGAATACAAAGAGTCGATTCAACTCTTGGGATTTTTGTCGCGAGAAGAATTTGTTGCTAAGCTTGAGGTTCTTATAAATATAATTGAAAAATCGCCAAGCCTGAAGCTGAAAGACGTGGAAGAAAATTTGTCAAAAGACTTGATTACGTTGAAAAATGCGAGTCTCGAGGTCGCCGTTACCTCGACGGAGAGTGTGAGCGCTAATGAAAAATTGAGCCGCACGCAACTCAAGGAAGTAAGTATAACAAGAACTAAGGCAGTGACTCGGTTAATATGCTCGAAAAATGAGATTTTTAGGCAATTTTTACAAAGTCCCACAAAGTGATTAAGCTTCTCTAGCTTTCGCATTCATTTTTCTACACGAAATGATTATTGAAATAAAAAAAATATCGGAAACCCCATTTCTCGCCTAATTTAATCAAATCGTCGGTTCTTAATCTTCTTTCTGCTTTCTTTCTTCATCAGAAATTATACAAAATGTCACAGCGACAATCGAGGTCACCTTACAAACAAGCACAAATGGATTTCCTCGAATATCTTGATCGCGACGTCTTTGGTGTACATTTGAAGAATCCAAGTCGATTGGTAGGACACGAGATATTTTGTTTTAGCGATGCGAACTCTGCGAAGCATCCCATAAGGGGTTCACTGAGAGCGGCTATTCATACTGCACTGACGAATCCTCAAGCTTATCTCGAGGTGAGGCAAAAATAATGAAAATTCTTTATACAAAGTCATCGGTCCCGCCAACGCTCCTTGAAGTTTCAGCGCTCTGGCATTTTCAATTAATTTTATTAAACTCTTTGCATTGTAGAATACATTCAAAAAAATCTTTGTGTGCCATTTTAGCTGAAACAACTGTGGTAAAAGAATGCCTCTGTGATAAATTTTTTTTTTCATTCTACAAGCTTTTGACGGTACAAGTTAGGGGCGTCTCCGAAGAAAAATATGATTTTTCAGCAACGTCGGCAGTTTTATACGAGTTAAGTGATTTATTATTGATCCACTGTTCATTTAATGTCCTCAGTGTGGCTGCTGCAAGTTAGAAAACGACCAAACGATACAGGCGATGTTGCCCGATCTAAGTATCATATATAAGCTTCACTTGGAGTCGAGAAAACTAATCAATATGTACGACTGGCTACAGGTAATGACGCATTATTATCACCTTTTTCTCTCTTAAATTACCTTCTCTTTCTTCTCCAGTGCTCAACGTTCATAGCGTGGTTTACACGTTAATTTTTCGTCTGCCAGAGCTTATCGTGTCACGCACGTGGCTCATTCACGTGACGTGAAAATTCACGAGAAGCTCACGGTGATTTTAATCGTTGCCTGTTACCTTGAGAATTATTCATAATTCATGGGTGTCCCGGGTTCACGTCGTTAAGACTTTACACCGTGCCGAGGGTGCAAAATGTTCAATAAGCCTTTGATGTCGATGCACTATATACACAGGACGTATCTTATACACCATGTCCGAAAAGTCATTGATGAAACAAAGTCGAGTAACGCCGTGAAGATCGTTCTCAATCAAAATCGCCGCGGTTATCTTGTCTGCTTGGCGAATGCCCAAAAATGTTATCTCGACGTTCAAAACGTTGTATATAATAAATTATTCAATCAACGATATATAATTATTTTCAAAGAATTCTCCTAAATAAGGAATCTAAAAGAACAAAACACGCCTTGTGAGCTTTGAGGGGGTCGATCGAGAGAAACGAACTATGAAGACTATTTCTCAGTTGTACTTGAAATCTTGAATGAGTAGTTTCGGTTAAACACTTTCAAATTGCGATAAATAAATAATAAAACTAAAATTAATAATGAATAATGAAAAATGCGGAAAATTGAATGAATTCATGAGCTTACTGCGATAGATCCTGACTTTTTGGACACCCTGCATGTACATATTCAAACCAACTCGGAAGATCGAGAGTGAGCTTATCACGACACGAATCCTTTCCTCGTTAGTGCTAAACGGATTGGCTCGTTCGTCGATCGCTTTTTTTTTAAATCCGCCAGTTCCATTTGTTTCTAGACATTTTTCTCTTTCCAGGCTTTCCTGACGATCGTTAATCCGAGCACGGAAGGCGATGAGCAGAGGGACATTGATCCGAAAATTCAGTAAGTCCTCGTTATTCGCTCGAGCACATTTTTTAAAGGCAACTTATTTTTCTCGTTTATTTAAAGCTTGTCTGGGATTTTCTCACGTTGCAGGAGCCGTTTCACACGTGCCATTGCCGAGCTCCAATTTCTCGGATTTATTAAGACATCGAGAAGAAAAACCGACCACGTGAAACGTCTGACGTAATCACTACGATCGAGTTTAATTTTCCATCATCCGATTCCGAATGTTTCAATTCGATACATTTTTTCAGTTCAAGCTCGAACTGTGATGCCATTGTCAGAAGTTATTACGAGGTCCGTTCAAAGCTTTGATTCAAAAAAAAATCATCGCGTAAGGATTTGTGCGCTCAAATGTTTTAAAATAACATTCTCTTTTTGTACCCCAATGCTAGAGATTACTAATGTTTTATTCCCTTTTTTACATTAAACTTCTAGAAGAAAAATTTCATAATTATTAAACCCTGGGACTTGTGGCAAAAAATACATTCATGGAGCATATCAGTACGTGACCTCCCGATTTCTCACGAGAGGAATATCAAGCCATATTCCGGAAAATATCGAATTAATGACATTCGTTTTTTTTCCATTTCTTCGATATTTCGAAAGAAATGTCCAATAAGCTTTAAAAAGGAAATGATTGAGATAGCTCCGGGGTAGTTAAGCGCTCGATAAAATTTATAAGGTAAATTTAGCTGTGGCTCTGGAATCTTTTTCAATTTGCTACACCGAGAATTCTTCACCAGTTTGCGAACGTGAGATTTCATGCAGAAGTCGTTCGTAAATTCCAGTCGTCAGATTTGAATTACATCTCCAGACTTGTGAATCGGCACTGATTCGTGCTGTTTTTTTTTTTCATATTTTTTTTTATTTTTGCACTTCCGACTAAAATTTGTCGGAATTTCCGCGTGGTTCTGAAATTTAAACATCGAAGTCACGAATGGAAAAACGAACTAGCGAGCCGGATGGGAGATGGAAATGAAAGAATAAAAATAAAAAAGGAAAAGGATCAACTTCGATGGTTCGGTGTGCGGAAGAAAAAGACAGAGAAATTCAACGCTGGAAGGAACAGATATGATAAAAGGAAGAAGAAACATGCGAGAATAATTTAACCCACAGTGAGATGCATATTGATGACGTGTGACGAAGTAAAAAAAGACAAATCTGCACGGAACTATGGGGCCTTATTCGAGAACGGAATACTAACTGGCCAATCTTCCGGTGGCACGTTAATCACGTTATAAAAACGATATTCAATAGATTTTGAGAAATTTCATTATCAACGACATCGGTTCCTGGAAAAAAATGTTTTTTACGCACGTTTCATCGCAATATCTTGACGGTAGGTAATTGCAAACAAAATGTGATTATTATTTTGTAATAAAAAGAATCATATAATTGCTGGGAGGATAAAAAATTTGGTCAGTCATTTAAATTAGTAAAACAACACGAGTTAATAACTTAAGCAAAGAATAATAGGATTCGATACAAGGAAATAAAAATCACGAGGACCGTGAATTGCGGCGTGAACTGAATATCAACAAAAGTTGAAAAATTTATTCCTCATTCGATCGGAATTGTTGCCCATCTGTTTTAATTATAAAGGTCGTTTGGCACGATTTAATTATTGTGTATCTAGACAAGGGGTTAAAGAGATCGCAGATACTGCAGGAATTCCGCTTATACTGAAAAACTTGATAAATTTTTCAACGCAACCATTACCACATTTTTTTGCCCTACATTCCTTCCCCTCGATCCGTGATTTCTTGTTCGTTCTATTCCTTTTCCTGCGTCGACCGACTGCTTCGATCAACAGGAGAGAAAAAAACATTGTTCCGGGTAGAAGTTTAGCTTTCGAGTGAAACTAATCGGAAAAACCTTGTCGAAATTACCAGCTGCTTCTTGTATTAAAGGGAAAACCGAAAAAACAAGGAAAATTCATTTTTGGAATTTGTTTTTTCATGCTCCGTCAGTCGTACTAAGAGCATCCTTATGATTTGAACATTCCAATACGTTTTCACTGTATTTCAGGAATTTAGCACGAGAATGTTTCGTCACGCAGATTAGGGGATTGAATAAATATGGATTTTATATGATTTTTACAATTCGAGAAGTAATTAGCATGTAGAGATGCCAGGACGGATTAGTGTGACAAATGAGGAGTCAGAATTCACTGCATTATACTGGCACAGGCATTTTAATGGCTGTTGCATATAAATATTTGAAATAATAGGAACAATGCATGAGTAAATATACGATTTTGATCGTTTGTCATTGTTGATACTGTTTGCCAATTAGCAGTGTCCCTATTGTAAATGTTGATTGGACGTATCGTCAATGAGAACGGTTAATTCTAGCGGTTTATACTCAAACGTATTAGTCCTATAGTCATAGTTGCAGTAATATTCACAAACGAGACAGAAATGGAGTGAGATTATCGTGAATCACAAATGCTAGATTTTCCGAAGTACCCATTGAGTCATTCCGACTGCGGGATATTATGCGAGAGACTCGTTGCGCATACTAATTGATAATTATCGTACAAGCAGCTAAAATAATACTTTTATGCAGGGAATTACTGAGAGATCTACTCGAAGCACTTGAGCCGAGAGAGTACAAAATAGAAAAGTATATTATTCATAATCGTACAGTATGTGGATGAATAATCGAATTCCGTACTCTTTTTTATATTAAAAAAAAAAACTTTATTTGAAAATGAAAAATCTTGAAAAATCAAGGTTAATATCAAAAGCGTGAAAACAGTAGTGGCTGAAAAATGTAGCAGCAGCTTTTTGAACTTTAGCCTTCAATTAACTTTTAATCCTTCGTTAGAGGACTCAATATCTCGATCAACTTGGCTTAATTCTCGATATCAAATTATGGTATTACATGGATGACTTCGTATCCTCACCAGCTCAAATATTCATTATCTGATGATTAATATGCACCGTTGAATTTTTCAGTATGCGAAACTTCTCAGACCATTAAAAAGCTACGAGGTTTTCAATCAGCGAAAGATGAGTGCGTGAGTTTGGTTTGAAAATTGGCGTAATCGACCGCTCGGAATTGAAGTTCATGTTTGAACGAGCATTCAACCAGGTGATGAACGATATTACGACGATATATTTTTACGATCACATATCTAACTGACGTGGAAAAAAATTGACCATTCGATCAACCATAAACGAGAATCTTCGGTTAGTTCCGGGGCTATTTCAATCGACAATCTTTCACGCAAGGTTAAAACTCTTACGCGTATGTCTCTCGGAGACCCAGAGAAACCGATTGTTCGCAATTTCTTCGAACGTCTAGATTTTCTACGGAGAGAACTACGGACACCACAGCACGAACGAGTATATGAAAGTAATCCATACGCCGCGATTGAGAGGTGTAGAGAGGCCTGTGCGCAGATGGTCCTTCGTTATAAATATATGTATGTATAGAAACGTTTCTGAGACGCGACGAGAAGATTCTCTATACGCGTGATTCCAGGCTGAATTATGAAAATACCATGAATCGAAAAATTTCCCGATCGTTCTGCTGCGAAACGAGTGGAACGGAAAAAAAAATTATCCTGGGATTCGGATTTTTCGAATTAATTTGTTAGTGTGTAAAAAAAAAAAACAGGAAGTTCAATGAAAACTCGGAATCGTGAGTGAGAGAAAATAGATGGACGATATGTGTTTACATCGTGGTCGGAACTAGAACTTTGTCACTCACGTGAAAGTTTTGCGGCGATTATTTTTGGAAGATTATGCTAAATAATGCAGTACGCAATCTCTTTTCTTCGATGCATTTCCTCTTCACACTTGTATATCCGATGAAAAATGTATGAAGTATCCTATGTATTCCGATTTATTGATTATAATAAACGATTCCGATTCAGCTTGGCGGAATTATTTAATTTCCATTATTGGAATGTTGTAAAAGTCTCGAGAAATTGGATCGGTCTGCGAATTGTTTATTCAGCGTGGAAAGTCCCATATGTATGAGAAGGGAAGGCAACGAAAAGCACAGGATATAAGTCCCCCGCCCTTGTACTCTCGATAGCCTTTCACACAGAGTTTCTCATCGTGGACGTTGATCGATGTCATTCATACAAGACTTGTGCTTTACTATATGACGGTATGTATGTACATCGAAGCTTTTGTACACAATGTATCAGGTTGGTAAAGCGAGTGGTTCGCTCTGCCACGTGTAAATCGAGGGCTTCGTTGCAGCTGACGTTAAATCTGTACGAACGGCATTCAACCTCATCTTTTACATCTCACAAGTGGAGCGAATGCAAAGCGAGACGTTTTATTCACAACAAAGACATGTTCGGCCTTTTTTACTGGTCGGAAGGAAGTTATTTCTAGAGAGTAACTCTTTTCGGATAAGAGACCAGTGGGCAGGTATTCGAGAACACACGAGCGGGTCGGAACTTTGAAAGAAATCGAATTTTTTATCAAAATGAAAAAATTCACGATAACATGTTTCCCATTCGTTTGCTGCTCAGAAAATCGAATGTGACTGATAAAAACGTGTATCTGCTTTCCGAGTATCTTTCTGGCACTCGCGCCACTGATTGATCATCTCAACAAAAGAATGATGACAATTTCCAAACCTTTGGGGCTATCTGACTCGTCAATGCACTTCTGTAAATCGATGTTCAATCTCAGCCCAAAACGATTTCAAGGATTCACTCTGGCGGATCGTGGCAAAGGTTAACGCTTTCTCACTGATAGGAGGCATTGGTTTCCCAAGCTTGGGGTTAAAGCTGAGTTGAGCTCCCTTGACCTTTCGCAACCATCTAAAAGCACATGAACCTCTTTCGCTCTTTCACCTTTTCCCCATCCCACTTTTGTCTTTATATCCGGGTAAACACATACAGTACGTTCTGCATGGTTCTATATCCCTTTTAGGTTCGTCTTTGGCGTCATAGACGATCGTAAGCTCTATCTTGTTTTCAACCGATCCGAGCCCATCTGAGTCTCAGCCTAAAATTCCGAAATTTCGATTTATTTCTTGCTTTCTTATTTTTCGAAACAAAACTCGATGAACACTTTTTTTTTGCGTCCTTCCAAATTTTCTGGATCGCATTGAGTCCGTGTAAAAAATTCCATTCAAGCTTCCATACAATTTTGAAGACGATCGATTTTTTCTTGAGTAAGTAGAAAATTCGCTCATGTTTTCATATCATGTGTACCTTGTCAACAAATAATGACTCGTTATGTCCTTTTCCCATTTGTTGAGGACGCACTTGGGAGTCGAGAAGAAATTTTCAAAAAAGATTAATTCGTGCTTGAAATATTCGTCAAGTCGTAAAAATCAGTAATTTTACTGAAAAATTGCGTCGTTCGAGAAAATATGAGGCCAACAAATTTCTATCAGAGTGAATAATTGGTCGAAACAATTTTCAAATTCCATGGCGGAGTCAGTTAATAAAGTAACAAACGTTTGATCTATGAAACACGCGGAATACCTCCTTAATACTCGATCCAGCGAGTCATGACAGTGGCAAACTTTTACAGGCAAATGAAAAAGCGTATAAAAGAGTGGAGAAAAGTTCTACAGTGAAGTCGAGATACTCGAATGATTCATGGATCGATGGAACATCGTGATAGAGGAGTAACTGCCATGGGATACAGGAACGAGATTGATTTTCATCTTGAAGGAGACTTGGCTCTTTTAACTGCCTCACATAGAATTGAGCTAGTGTCACGTAGACAAGTGGAAAAAGAAAGATCCAGAGAGAGAGAGAGAGAGTATGTGTGTGTGAAAAAATGAGATGGTGAGAAGAAGGAGGGAGGGCAATAGGACGAGGAGCTGCACCTTAGAAGGAAGAGACTTCAGAAATTGGAACAAGGCAAAGACGAGAAGGGTAAGTTGCGTTTGTGTCCCACGGGAAATGTCCTTCACTTCGAGTCGACGTTCCATTCGTCGTGGAAATTCCGCCCATCGCGGTAGAAGATGCCACAAAATCCTTTGTTATATCTATATAGATATTACTGTACGAACACAGGCGCGCACACACACGACACACACATTTGTATACAAATAAGTCAGCCCGAAACGATATCACAGTCGCAGACAAGCTCGGCGAAGCGTTAGATGGATTTAATTATTAAATCACTCTCGTCAGGATGTTGCTTCAAAATTCTTGGTGACACTGAGACACAAGTGACACTAGATACATACGACTTAGTAATGAAAATCAAATATACAGAGAAGGACATGAGGATACAACAAAATTAACTTGTTCCATCGTAATTTCAATACGAGACATGAACAACAACATAAAAACGGCATCACATATTTTCCTTGTTCTTGAAAAGGAAAGCCTCACCCTCTATAACATCTTGACAAATTATCTCGCTATATGCCCTTCGAACCATATTCCAAAAATACTAAACTTTAAGGTACTTCATTAAGTGTCGTAATTGCTTTAATCCCGCGTGGTCAGAGCAGCGAATTGATGGGTTCTCTGTTACAAAACTATGCTGAAACGTGAAACACACGAGAACCAGCACTCTCGATCCATCCACCAAATGTTTGGCTAGTCCTGCGATGAAAATAAATATACGAACAGTGTCACAAGTTTCTCTAGACAACTACAACTTCTCACATCACTTCTATAAGCTCATATATATTTAAAATATAAGTTGGTGTGCGCGTGAAGCATCGTAGGAAGTTCGAACTCGGGGTTAAAGTTATAATGGCGAAATAACGGCGGAAATACGAGAACGTGTTTACGGTGTTATGCACAAAGGGGGTTTTCTGTACAGAAATGTTGGAAAAGGGATGGGTAGGTAAAGCACTCGTCCACTGGAACTAGTTGCGTCAGGATCATCCGTTTGTTGTCGTAAACTTGAATAACATGACAAGCACACATCGCTACGTTTTATATCAAGTGGATATACGTATATACAGCGAATGTAGCAAGATTGTGTCCTCTAGAGGGATATCAAGCTGCATTATAGTACGCCATTTATTTTGTTGACCCACCAGAGATGCAGATTCTTCATTCTGTCGCATTATATCTATACATATGGCAACACTGACATTCGACGGTAACGTTGTTTGATCCTGAAATTACACCAGTGCGAAAATATGCTCCGCGAGATAGTGATTCTGATTGGAAAATTTTCAAGTCTGCGAATTGATCGTTTCACCGACATCGAGTTGTGGACTGCCATTGATCCTAAAATGGTTTCATTTTATTTTTTTTTGCTTGATTTGTGCAATTTTGCTTGAAGTCGAAAAATAGGTCAATAATTAATGCGATACAGCTAAAATAAAGTGCGCGGGATTCAAAGTCGCCTGGGAACGTTTCCGACCCCAGGAAATCGGACTAGAGACTATTGAAAAAGACTTTTAAGAAGACAATAAGTAGTACGGTGTCTCGAATTCATGAGTCGGAAATAATAGATTACTTTTTTCTTCATGATAATGATATTTCGTAAATTAGCGGTTGTACGTCCGAGACCAGATTGACCCGAAGGAGTGGTTGAAGTAAGAGAATCAAGAATTCAAGTGAAACGTTCGAAATCTTCGGAACGGTGGAGTTCTCGAGTAAAGCCTCTTGTAGGTCAAAAAGAAGAATCGTTGGGTTTGAGAAGGCAGGGGTGAAAGGATGAATAAGCGCAGAAGAAGAGAAAGCGAGAATATAAAGGGCTGGAAGGAAAGAGCGAGTAGAGGATACTTTGGCTGACAGACGTTTGAGAAATCGAACTTCCACCCGATAAAGTGGGCTGAGGTCCGATAAAATGGCATCTGCACCCGCTGCGATGAGAGACCCGCAGTAACACATTCAATTGAGCTCTTGCAGGAGAAAATTACCACAGAAAAAAATACCTATTTCTTGTTCGAGTCTTCTCGAGACTCGCTCCTCGCCGAGCACACTTTTTAACCATTTCTCCGATCTCGGGCATTCTGCAGATTCTAACAACTTTTTACTGATCGGCGCTCTTTTTTTGGTGCTGTGAAGAATCCTTGAAAGCGGAAATTGGCGATTCAACGGAAGTTACCGTTACCCAGCAATGAATTATAATTCAAAATCGATAGTTAAAATTAAGTAAAGAAAATAGTGCTACCCTTAGCATCATTTTTTTTTCTCTGCTCAAGTTAACGCAATATACTGTTGATTCTTCATCGAAGTTTGTTAGTATTTTGAAGGCGCTTGTTTGTCGCATAACTACGTTCGGACACATGAACCAATCTCCGTAAAACTCTGTGCAGGACTTTACTTTGAAACTCAATTTCACGACGTGTACTGAAAGTAATTGAGTTCGTCGATAATTGCACTAGAAAATAAAAGCATTATTCAATCTGTCTTGAATTTCCTTGCCCAAAGTTTTTTCGGCAACAAAGTTTCAAGTCAACGTCAACATTCATTATTCTTCAGAGGTTCATCCGGGAAATACAAATTTCAATGCTAGATACTCCGGACACCGAAATGTCCACAATAAAAATTTAGAAAATGCATGTTTGCTCGATCTGAATTAAGTGGACTTTTTTTTCTTCGAATTTTTTTTCATTCATAACTGGAATAAAATAATCACATTCGAGATAAATCGTTCATCGTCCTAATAATAGAGCCAGAGAAAAGCAAGAGAAGAAGAGACGAAATGATAAATCAGAGAGCCCTGACGCTCAACCGCAAAACAGGCCGCGAGATTATGAAAGTTTCCAGACTAATTGTGAAACTTTTGGTGATATACAAAATTGCGGAGAGCGGGGCATTTGCCCCGTGTGCACCATCACGGTAAGAGTGGAAGGACCATTGGAAACCGGAAGATGGCTACGGTCAGATAGAAATAGCTTTGGAGTAATAACGGTGAGAATGGGATTCACAGAAACAATAGTATCGCGAATACGAACAATCCAGTTCACCCAAGTTTCTTATTATTTTCTGTCTTTTTATGTTATGCTCATGTTTTTCGTCCACAACGGCGGTTACTCCGAAATAATAACACCTGGTATTATTTAACATGAGCATTGTTAATATTCGAAATGATGATTTTTGAAAGGCATTTTCCTGGTATTTATTGCGGTAATTTAAATTTTCGCACCATCATCAATAGTAACTGTGAAAAACTTTAATAAGTGCAAAAGACAATTTTGAGAACCCCATTAACCAATCGCAATGTTTTGCCTCATTTACCTTTAGCCAATTTAACCAACGGTGATTCGCGGAAAAAGCTTATAATTGCTGCTGAAGCTGCAATATCCATTACAGAAGAACAGCGGACAAAGGTTTCTCCTTCTTTAGCCCGCGGGTGGGTGGATTTCTCGTTTTGTATGACGTTTCTTTGTACCTTCGCTATGTAGAAAATTTCTCTTCATCTGTCTCCACCCACATTCCCACAGAATTTCATAGCCGTTATCTTTTTATTTCTCCTTTTGGCTATCAACTGAAACAACAACGATTTTCCAACTTTGTCAAACTTCCTTCACCTAGCGAAATTCCAGGCAAAAATAATGAAGTTTGTAGAGGATTTCTCAAAGATTCCAAATTGCATGTTTGTTCTCGACGTACAATTCTTCGTTTCAAATGAATTCTCATTCTTTTCCACAATTCGTTCACCATTTATTGATACTTTGCGGACAACGAGTTACCGGTTTATTACGCACTTCTTGCTGGATGAATTTTAATAAAGCCTCCAGTGCCTGGCGTCTCAAGAATCGCCTCAAGTACTTCTGTCCGTCTGAATTTTGACCCACTTGAACCGCAGAGTGAAGATTTTTATAAAAGATGAAATGCAAAATCGAATGAACGCAAGAAATTTAATTTTTTTCATTATCGAAAATCACATTCTGCACGGTTAAAATTTTCCAGAATTCAAGGGAACCCCGGAAATGTACTCGCTTGTAATGAAATACTCGTTATTCCTTAATGGTCAAAGGAAAAAATTGAAATCAGATCGAATGCATGAGGATCAAAGTTTAGAAAGTTGTGATATCTGCTGCGGTCACACGGCCTGTACATCGTGGTAGGCCAGTCCAAAAGCTTCTGTTTGTCTTACAGATGTTCTACTCCAATCTGCTTTTGGCAGATTGCAATTCAACCCCTATTACGAGAATCTCGCCGAAGCCCTATCCTCGAAATGTGGTGACTGCGGTCGAGTGTGCCAACATTTCTCTCTTGAAACTATTGGAAAACGTATCCTCAGGGCTACCCTACAAAATACGGGCTCACGTGTATTCGTATAGCCAATATGCAACTTTGCGCAGTTAAATATAAGCTTAAACTGTATTAGCACATGAAAAAAAAAACCTAGAAATGAGTAAGAGGCAAAGTTTCGTGAATAATAAGCTTCAAAAATATTCTATCATTTTCAATTTTTTTTCTTCGATCCGGAAACTTGCACGATTCGGACGAGATCCATAAAGATTTGTTCAATTTTTACAAAATGCCATGCGAATCCTTTGCTTCTAGCTAAAATTTCTTTTCTCATCTCTGTAAAAAGTCATTGAAATTCTGGATGGTAAATGATAATTATTGATCGAGTAAGTCACGCGGGGAAGAAATTTTTCCCCACACATTAAAAACGTTAAGAGTGCGACACGGTGACTACCTTTTCTTATCGTCGAGAGGGTTGCTTGATGCGAGAAACTTCAAATGACGCACAGAAACGCCATATCGTATACTCGCAGCACCATCGCGCGACTTAAACCCTTAACGACATTGCCACTGAGACTCTGGTGTAATTACGCAGTTTGGCGAGACTTTGAGTTCTTTTTTGTTTTGTTTTTTTATCAACGTTCTTCTTTACTTGTGACACGAGACCCAGCGAGCAACCAAACGGGAAGAGGGTTGCGAGGGAGATAGCTATCAGCAGGACGCTCGGAAATTTCGATTTTTCGATCGATACATCACGTGCGTCTTTGCCATTCATTTATTTTTTTGTCATGCTGTGTCCTAAAGGGCATTCGAAATTTTACAGCCATAATCATCACAACTTTGTAGCCCGGCTGTAATTTCTTCGCTTGAGCTGGAATTGGCGTCAGGGACTTCTCACTTGTAGAAGCGATAAAGAAATAAAACGCGGAACGCGATAAAAACAATTTTTTTTCCATTTTTCAACGTTTTCGAAACTCCTCTCATCGACGGAGTCTCGAAATTTCCTCAACCATGGGGATTAGAAACTTTTTCCGATGCTTATGCATTTTTTAAAAATTTTAAATATTCCAAGAATTGAATTTCGATATTCTTTTAAAGTTTTTCAAATACACATGTATATTCGACGTTCTCAGGAGGCTAAAACTGCAGCGCGCGAGATGAATATATTGAGGAAGGATTAATACGAAGAAAATGTCTAATGAACTCGCAACAACTCTTTCACTTTTCACCCTTCGTAAGTTCGGCTACGCAAAAAAGTTCCCTCAGGGGATGTAAAAATGAAGGATTGGTATCCATGGTGCTACGATCTTCTCCCTGCTTTTTTGATATCGCCACCCCTAAATGATGTACCGTTATACGTTACAAAGGTCTCCGGACAAACAAGGAGATGACGAGGTGGTGTTGAAACGAGTGAGCTCTTTTCAAGTGGCCCAGATCCACCCTTTCTCCTTTCATGTTGAATCACGAGATCTACACGGCCTCTTGAACGATATTTCGAGAAGATTGAAAATCGTCTTTCTGGCAGATTCGGAGATTAAATAAATGATTCATCTCCTCGATATCGCTTCACGAACGTTGAGCGAATAAATAAAAAAAGTCAACATTTTTCTCCTTCAAGCTCGCACTATTTCGATAGATTCTTGAGAATCTGGACACAATGAAAAAACAATGTCATAGTTATTTTCAAATCACGATATCATCTATAGAATTTTGAAAGATCTGTTAATAATGAAAATTGAAGGTCCTTTCGGTTTTAATGTGAAGATGATGGAAAACTGGAGAATTTCCAAGTAATTCTTGTTAATTATTCTGCAAGAGACTACTCGAACGCAAAACGAATAAAATTAATTAATCAACACATTTAATTTGTTTGTGACCCGGAATTGATTCGATTGTGAAAAAAGTTGAATAGCAAGGATTAAGCATAATCATATAATAATTTATGACAAAATTAATATGAAAAGTTTACATCTCACTTGATGCTTAATTTCCATAAATCCATTATTATTTTTATTCGTATTAACGCGTTCATAAAGTCATCTGGAGATAAGTATGAAAAAGGGAAGAGGTCTGATAAGGACAAGTTTTTGCATAAATGAATAATTATCGTGCTGAGGAGATGGAACGGTCTCGTGTAAGAGAGAAAATGACAGAGAGAGAGAGAGAGAGAGAGAGAGAGAGAGAAGGAGAGAAGTGCATTTGACGTCTCTAGACAGCCAAGAGCGTTCTCGATCATTGGGAAGCCCTGATCGACCCTGGTCAATTAGACGGTAGGCTTGAACGAGAGGTGGTTGACCAGGGGTTCGCCCGTATATGTATCGAACATAGAGAAGGGGTTGAGGTTACTACTATGGGAAGGTGATCGCCACAGAACGATTAAATTCTCTGCATACCCACCCCAGTGTCGTGCCTAGTAATTCACGACGAATTGTGGCTTCTCTTTGGAACCCCCCTCGAGGCTTTCACACCGTAGCCACAGCTGTATGTGTGTATATCCATACATGCTAACCAGTGACAAGGAAGTTTCGCTTAATGCGTATACAATCACCGATTTGTCGCGACTCTAAATTCATACACGGTGACGATAGCAAACATTCTCATCAAACTCCGAACCAGAAGAGATGGAAAAATATGAAAAATGCATCCCGGAAAAAAATCACTAGAATCCGGAAAGTTTGAAATGATCGAATAAGAAATTAAATATCTTTTTAAAAATGAAAGCCCAGCTCCCTAATTCCTATAATTATTCGATTGGCAATCTGCCTTCGCGTTTATATCGAGGGACATCAATTGAAGCAATGAATATTTGTTTGTGTCTGGAAATGAAATTCTCGTTATTAAGCGAATAAGATTCCGAGTTTTAAAAATCTTGAACCAATCAAAGAAAAAGTTTCAAAGTTTCAGGGATAAGGCAACTTCGTGATGAATTCGCATTATTTTTGTTGAAAAAATTGGTTTCATTGTTTGCTATTATTTAGAATAGCCACGGATTAAGATTTATCACTACTAGCATTATTGTTGTCCGTTACTGCGTAGAATGTTTTGTCATCCTATGGGCAGAACAAGACACGACAACCCCAAATGTTTCTTCGTTCATTTGAGTGGAACGTGTGTAGCGTAAAGCAGTCCATCAGGGGAGCGCGTCGTTCCTCGTAATCGATTCTCTAATCGAAATTAGCCCCTACGCGTCGTCGTCATACCTCAGTGGCGAATTTCGCACGCGAAACTGGTATAGATAATGTGAGAGATATGTTAGATTTTCAAAGCTGCGTGAAACCGTGTTTTGGCGATTGAGAAGCCGCGGGTATAGCAATTGACGATTGTAGCTCAAATTTCATAAAGTTTATGCAATGAACATTTTCACTTTTTCTAATATAATCACAAACGTATCATCGTTTGTCAAGAATTATTCTGATGAGGTTAACACAACGAGAAATAAATGAATAACTCATTATTAAGACACTGAAGTTCGCAACGTTCAGCTCCAACGAAAACTATTCATTTTCAATAATTTTTTGTTCGTTTTGAAAATCATGACAATTTTCGTAGGGATTTTGTTTTCAGATCTTAAAAAAATATCGTTTTATATTTTTGATTAAATATTTAATAAGAATCGTGAGATCTGGTCAATGAAAAATAGAATTTCGTTGCATTCCAACGATGCAAACTTCAGCATCGTCTCATTATTTCCCTGTTTTTCATTATTTATCAGCCACTTTTTTTGTACTTTTATGAGAAATTTTTTTTTTTTTTTGAATCTCTGTTTGTCTCTTGGTAAATTGTTTTTTTCTTGCGTGGTTGCGTGCTCGAATAATGTGATCGGAAATTCACGGGCCGGAAATGTCAACAGGACGTGTTAATTTTCGCTAGGATGAGCAAACATATATGGAATGTCAGCCAAACAGTGTGAAACCAACGACAGAATTTCCTCGGCGGCTAAAATCGATTAGCCGGAGCGCTATGGCTTCGGGCTAGTTATTACCTCGAATGGAGACGCCATACTTTTACGTTTACTCCGTTAGTTGAACATTCACACGAGCTAAAAAGGCCCCAACGACAAACGTTGTCATTTGTTAGAAATTTTTATGTTAGAAATTTCGTTCAACTTTGATCAATACTTTCACGGAAGAATGCAATTACACAAGATTGCAATTACAAACGTACCGAACGTAAGGTACGAAGTTGAAGTTTCGCTCATTGAAACGCAACGAAACTTTTTGTTTCACTTTGAAAGCGCTCAAAATTGATACAGAATTTATTTTTTTCTACGAAAATGTCAAATTGATAAAAATCGAATGTTTTTCGTTGCTTTTGCAGAGAAATAAAACGCGTTTTGCTGCTTTATTCCGAATGATTTTTACGAAACATATTTTGTCGATGCACCATTTTCATTTATTTTCCAAATCGGCTCAATATTCCTTTGACATTCATTTTTTCATTTGCAAAAATTTGCATAGACCGACACTGCAGTCTAACTTTTGGCTCTGCTTTCAAAAAATTTGAATAAATCAATTTATTCCGTTGCATTTCATCCAGGCAAACTTTGACATCATTTGATTTTTGTACAATTTTATTAAAATATGGATTTATTCGGTGTACTCACACATATGATAAAGAACCAAATCTTTGATGTCTTCGCTGGGCGCCTGAGACTTCTGGAAAGCTAGATTCGTCGGCGCAAATACCGTAACGTGTCTGTACATCATTGTGGTGTTCGCTACGTGGCTCGCTTCCAGCAGTTGATAGAACTGTAACATGCGAAAATACACTTGGCTAGTTAACAAACGATTTACACATGGTTCTATGCAACATTGCACATACGTAACAATGTCATTATATCAACGACAAGGGAGCATCGTTATTACGGAAGATTTCACAAGATATAACAGGGCAAGAGAAACGCGATAGTTCTTGATTAATTTTCTCGAGATCTCATTTCTTGCAGACTTTTGCTGCTCTTGTTTCGCATGATCGCAATGAGAATTTTTCTGCAACTGGCCAATTATCTTTTTATGTGTTAATTCGTTCTTCACGGCCACATTCCTTCAATCTATTGTCTAATACGATTTTTCTTTTTACTTTTTGTATTTCATTTTTTTACTGCGAGTGTATTTAACGAGAAAAAAAATGGTGGCCGGAAGACTGAGAGAACTCACGAGATCTTCTCATTAGAAGTTGAACACTATAATCGGTGAGGATGCGATTCCGCCAATAGGAATTTCTATCAAACAACTTTTTTTTCATACTGTGCAGAGATCATTTTTCTTTGACATCGTTATGAAAATTCACAGCGTCACTCTGCATAATCGCAATTTGCTCATATCTGAACAACACGCACTCTCCTATAATCCTGTATACGAGGCAGAATTTCGCAGTTGTGATCGATGTACAGAATTGCTTTTCTTATGCGTTGGATCAGAGAATAAACTTTCGTCGAAACTTGTAAGAGTTTAATAACCATTTTCTACGATTTGGGAATAAAATGAAAAAAACAGATATATATATATTGTGCGTCGAATTTTATCTGACCTATAATCTTTGATATGGCCTCGAATAATTCCTCCACCAAATGTTGTTTTCGATCGTGGGCTTGCTCGAGTTGCAGTAATTATAATCAGGTTGATAAACACTTCGCAATATGACCTCGATATGAGGAATAAGAAAAATAAAGAAAATACGTGTTTGCACACTTTGTGTTTTCCTTTGATATTTCCTCACGCTTTCATTCGTCTTGAGGAACGAGGCGGTTTGATATATCGACGACAAGTAATAAGGAAACGTTTGAAAAATATTTTTTATTTACACTCTCGAGATAGCAAATTTAGGCGGTATGGCGCCGGGTAGTACGAGGTCGCATTACTTATATCTTCTCACCGAAAGTAAAAGAAAAGGAGAGAAAGAGAACGATATCATGAGGGACGAGTAATAAATTACTCTCGGCTGGGGAGAACTTTTAGCCAAGTTCTTCTCTATCCTTTTCCGACACGATCTTTCTCACTCACTCATATTTCTGTTATGCCTGTCTGTCTATTCGTTTCTATCTCTCTTTTCATTTGCCTTTTATTCACATTTCTCTCTGCCTATCTTTCTCGCGATAATATAACTCTCGGGACGCTGAATCGGAGAAGGGAATTAATCAATCGTTGGGAGTTCGTTAAGCTTCACATCCGGGCTTTCTATCGGGTCTCTCGGTTACTCGATTGCCCGGCACAAACTTTATTGCGAAGATGGACGGATGCTGGGTTAGATAGTTCAACGGCGAACAAAAAATTCGCCAGCAAAAACAAGACTGCACAGTGGGTACGGCTAAAATGTTGCAACGAACGAATTCCCTCAAATTATTAAAAATGAAACTAACAAGAGCGAAGGCGTATAAGAAAGCGAGGAAAACAAATGCGCAACTACACGATCTATCGAGAATCACAACACACTAAAGATCGCAACGTTGGGCTTCAACGAAAAATGCTTTTTCTATTGTTTATCCAATTTGAAAAACAATGACAAGGTTCGTGTTGACTTTGTTTTTTTTTTTTTAATCCTGAAAAACGATAGTTTTCTTGTCCTGATTAAATACTGCATCCGAATCTTGAGCTCCGCTAAAAAAAAAAAAAACAAAATTTCGTAGCACCTAAATGATGTGCACTTCAAAATTTTCCAGAGTCTTATCATTAATTAAATAACCAACA
>JAPYYS010000708.1:0-40794 GCA_030522525.1 Campopleginae sp. 14b | reverse complement strand
CCGATTCTTGGCACGATCGGTATATGTGCTCTCGAGACTTTTCCCATATATCATGGCAAAAATCAACTCCTAGAAAAGTTGAACGTTTTTTTTTTTTTGTTTTTTTTTTATTGTTTTTTTTTTTTTTTTTTCATTTTAATTATTTTTTCTCGTATTTTTCAGTCTTTACTATTTTTTGGACCGAGTTCGATATATTTTTTTTTCTTTTTACAAACATTTCTTATTTTTTGAAGAATATTCATCGATTTTTTTTTTTTTTCTCTACATTTGAAGCCTAGGCGAACGTATGTAAGTAGGCGAAGCTGTAGTGTACAAAGTTAGGCTCGTTGACGTAAGATCTTGGACTTACCTCGAGCTCAATTTGTAGCTGTTCTATCCGGAGTAATTTGGCTTCGAGTTCGGCAACTTCCAGTCCAGGCTGTTCCAGTGAGGCTGAATTTTGCAGATAAAAATTTGATATTATGAGAAATATTCAGGGACATTTATGTTTTTACGAAAAAGCAAAACGATCGATTACTTGGAAGGGGCGATGGAATACTCGACTGACTATTGGAACGAATGACTCGAGGTACGAATATCGAAGGCAGAAATGATTTTTTACAATGGTGCGATGGATGAACAACATTCCATGGGAATTCTCATTAGGAACCTCGCAATTCTTCGTCGCAATAACGAGTTTTTTTTTTTTTTTGCATCGTACGAACTGGACAAAATGTTTTCTTTTACTTTCCAGCTCTTGTCGCTCATCAATTTTTGCAACTGGTTGATTTTTACTACAAAAACGTAACTGATGATTAAAAATTGAGAAAATTCTCATTTTCATCTCAAAAGTGCAAACTTCAACATCTTTTTTTTTTATTCGCTCTTTTTCGCAATTTGAGCATCTTTTGCGATGAATCTTTGAAGGTCGAATGAAAAAATGTGTTGAGGTCTTTCCAGCCAGCAAAGAAGAATTGATTTTTTTACTTTGGTCATCGTGTGCTTTCTCGATTATTTGAACCAAGTCCTGAGACCATTTCGATGGATGACAAATCGAGCAACTCTTCGATACCAACGAGGTTTGTTTCCAGGTGCAGATTTAATAAAGAATATAAACATTGGCAATCCAAGCAGTCATGCGACACTGAATCAGATACAAAGTGAACATTAGCATGTTCGTTTCATTCCAATTTTTTCGTGTTAGCAAAAATTACCTTCAGGATAAATATTATCTCGACTTTGCTATTCTGAAAATAAACAATATCGCTGTACCAGGCAATGCGTCTGACAAAACAGCCAATCGTATTAAATTTTAAAAAATACCAAAACAACTAAATACTCGGTTCGACTTCTCGATATTTCACAACAGCAAAGGTCGCACCTCGATGCTCCAGAACAACGAGTTAACAAATTATGCGAGATGTTGCGGACGAATTTTTATTTTCTAAATCTTCATCGATGCAAATTGATCGAATCGAACAAAAAAAAATGTCTTTTCGAGTCTTTGAAAATATTTTCGGCAGTTACTTCGCGAATTTGTAAAATCCATGAAAAAAAAAAATTCTTTCGGAAAATAAAAATTGTCAACATGTCTTCTCGGAAGGTTTATACTTTTGGACTCCTTCTCATCGCCCATATTCATACCATTGACACGCACACATATTATAACGGAATAAAATGAGCTGAAATCATTTTGATGGAAGAAATAAAAGGAAAATAATAGAAAAATAAAATTCCAAGTACCTTTGAGTCTGTCGATCATTGTTTCGATATCCTTTTCGGAGCTGAGGCAGTTGGTGGTTATGGGGAAATCATTTTTGGTATCGATTGTTGGTTTGGTCGTGTCACTGAGCAGATCGTCGTCAAGGGCATCGATGTCGAGTCTCGATTCGTTGGGATCTCTGGGTGAATCCATTTCGATTTCAGAAACGCCTCGAGGTGTGTCGGCGCCCTCGCTCGATTCGGAAGAACCGTCAACTTCCGGTTTTCCCGGAAAATCTTCTTTAGGCAACGCAGATTTGAGGCCCAAGTTCTCTTCCTCGTAATTTTGATTTTCACGACTTTCTGCACGATTTTCCATCGCCACTATTTCAATCTCCACGGATCTCGAGTCGTCCTGCAAACTGCCAATCATTTGTCCTCGACATTCTTCACCGGCGTGTCTTTTGTTCGTAAAACCTGGAGAAACGCTGCCAAATACTTGGACCGATATTTCAACATCGTTCAACCGTTGATCGCTCCGAGAGTCCGAGCGAGGATACGATTTTTGTGATATTTCGTCAAGGATCCTCAAAACGTCCTCAGACTTTTGTTTCATCTCATATTTGTCGGGGATCTTTTTGCTTCTCGAGAGACTTCCGTTAGATCTGTGACTTTCCGATCGATCAAGAATTTCGGAAACTTCGAGGCTTTCCTCGGAGATGTCCTCGTATTCAGGATCCTTAAGGATTTCGAATGTTTTTTCGACCAATTTTTCTACCGTCTCGTCTTTTTCGATGGGCGGAGATTCCGTCGCCTCGGGAAGGTCAGAATTTTTTTCGCAAGGACTCTTCGGTTTTTCTTTACTCTCCAAAACTTTCTCGTCGATGTTTAAATCTCGAGACTGGTTTTCGTGCGACTCGTGATCGAAATTCGTGAGTACAATGTCGGACATAAATGTCTCAAGATCCTCGGCTTCCAACTTGTCGAGCTCAAGACTCGAGATCTTGTTCGTCGGATCCTCCGAAAAAATGGCTTTTTCCATATTTTCGCTGTTTTCGTCGCTCCCTTTTTTCCTTCGGAGAGCAATATTCCTCTCGACGCCCTGAAGGATCTCCGTCAATTTTTGTAGGACGGGCTCGACCTCGGCGGTGAGATTCAAGTCCGTGGGCCGGGGAATTATTCGTTTGGGAATGGAATCAGCGGCTTCGATCTCTGTTGCGTTCTCCGCTGTGACTACGACTTTAGGGACACGCGGAGAATCCTCGTTCTCCTCGGTTTCGCGGGCGATAATGTCGAGAATATCATCGAGTTCGTCGAGCTGAGTAGACTCGTGTTTTTCGTCGTTGTCATCGTCGAGTTTATAGCCGATCGTGGTCGATTCGCCTTTTGGAAGGAACATCGAAATCGATCGCTCCATTTCGCCCTCCAGATTTTCCGTTTCCCTTCGATCTTCGAAGTCTCCACTGCCCTGAGATTCTTCGCTGAAGTT
Organism: Campopleginae sp. 14b; assembly: GCA_030522525.1. Classification (NCBI taxonomy): domain Eukaryota; kingdom Metazoa; phylum Arthropoda; class Insecta; order Hymenoptera; family Ichneumonidae; species Campopleginae sp. 14b. The sequence goes on along the minus strand of JAPYYS010000708.1, from coordinate 37,625 downwards.
GCTGACCGAAATTTCGGTGGGAACGGCCGAAACGGTCGCTTCGTGCTGAATCGACTTTTCGCAATCTCCAAAAATCTTACTCGGTTTTTCCGCAACGACGAAAGAATCCGATCGCGTCCAATCGTTTTCCGCCGATCGTTTGCTCTCCGAAATCTCGTCGTTTTCCAGCGATTCCTCGTGCACCGAATCCTCCAACGACGACTCGTTCGTCCCATCCTTTTCCGTGTTTTCGTCCTCGTGAGAAATTCCACTCGACTTTTTCGATAACACCGAATTATCCACCGAAAGTTCTTCCTCTATACTTTCCGCGTCTCCTTCGTCGTCTCGCCCACCAGCAACTTTCTCTTCAATCGCCATTTTCTCCTCGATTCCCGTCCAACCCACCGAATCTCGTTCCGGCTGCGGAGATTCTCGTAGAGATTCGATGGCACTTGCGGATCCAGATTCCCTCGAGAGCGCCGGTCCTTCCGTTGCAGTTCCGATCTCGTCGACAGTTCCGGTTTCCGGTTGGACATGGAATTCTCCATTTATCCTGGGCGATTCCTCGTGCCTTTTGGACTCCGAGCGCGGCAAATCTCGTTCTTCATTAGTTTTTGGCGCACACGATTTTTCTGGAGACTCTGAAGCCTCTGCCCTCAGCTGATTCCTCTCGTCGCTGGCCATTTTCGATTTTATTTTCGATATCGATTTGATATCACCCTCGAGTGAATTTAAATCTTGGGAAAGCTCTTCGTTCTCTTGGTAGATTTCCATCATGCTTTTCTCGAGATCGTTGTCGTTTAAAGTTCGATCGACAGTCTCGACGTGTTCCGATATGATTGATTTTTCGATTACATTGAGAATTTCTTTGCTGCGCGCTTCAAAATCGATTTCTTCTGGTTTCGCGCTCAAGGATTCCTCTTCGGAGACCCTGTTCGATAAAAGTTCCCTCACTTCCTCGATTATTTCTCCCTCCACGCTCGAGGATGGTCTCGAGTTGTCCGCAATTTCCGTAACGATCGAATTGTCCTGGATAAAGTCGTTCGATCGCGAGGACACTTGTTGCTCGGGCATACTCGCGATCTCCTCGTCCACCTCCGTGCGGATCGACTTGGAAAACTCTTCCGATACGTCGCGCGATGTGTTTCTAGGGCTGAAATCAAGTGCCTCGAGGATTTGTTGCTCTTCGGGCTCCATTTGCTCGACGGACTTGAGTTTGTCGTCTGATTTTTTGCTGAACTCTGACATGATCCTCGAGAGAGTTTTCAAATCATTTTCCAGAGTGCTGATGTCGTCGTTTAAATGTTTATTCGTCAGATGGAGAGATTCGAGCTTTTCGGAGAATAATTTTCCCTCGGATTCGGGGCTTTTAATGGCGTCAGATATTTCAGGCGAATGTTTTGTCGTCGAACGAGTTTTTGGCTCCTCGGTTATTATTTCCGAGTGCTCGGGCCTCGAGCCCGAATCTCCGCGATTTTTCGAGGCGGTTTCCGAGTCGATACTCTCGCGAGACCGCGAAACACTCGTCAACCGCGATCCACGCTCGCTCGACGCTTCTTCCGAACTTTTGTCCGCATTCGCGTGAGCGAATTTCTTCGCCTCTTCTAAAACCGACTCCGCGCTCTGGTTCGACCGCAAATCCCTCGAACTCGAAATCCTCGACGAACTCGAAGTTTTATCCTCAACCAAACTCGAGCTTTTCAATATCCTCTCATTCTCCGGACTCTCTGACACACTGTCCTTCGACGCCGCGTGCGAAATCCTCGAAAATATCAAATCCGACTCCGATCTCGATCGCAAGAGATCATTGTTTTTATACAATTCTTGTATACGTTTTAAAGGAATTTCAGGTACTTTGAAGTCCGCCACTGATCGCGACTCTATCGCCAGCTTCTCGTTCTCTTTCATCGCTCCTTTCTGATTCTCTAATTTTAGTTGCATCTCGTTTATCGTCGCGTCGTATTTCTAAATGATAAAAAACGATTAAAAAGTTGAAAAATTGATTTTCAAACCGGGAGTGTAGCTCGAAACAATTGTTGCTTTCGTTTCCGGCGAATTACCTTTATTTGATTCAGCAAATTTAATTCCAACGCCTTTAATCTCCGTTTTGCTTGTTTCCTCGTTTCTCGTCTCAGCTTCGCCATTTCCACACGACGCTCCGCCAACTTTTCAGCCAAAATCTCGACTCTCCCCTCCACGTCACTTGTGTCCGATGACATTGTCGTGTCTGGAGAAACAAATATTAGGAAACCCGGAAAAGTCTGGACGACCTTCTACATTCACGGCCTTCGACGTTCACAAATTGGAAAAAAAAGAACAATTTGGTATCGGTGACCGAATGACGTTCAGTCACAAATTTCTGAGGACCTTCGAATTTTTTGACTTTGCAAAATATTGCTAAAAAATTCGGAAATTGAAAAAATTATTATCCAATGTTCATTTTTCATGGAAAACGACGAAAAAAATGTTAAGCCGATTGAAGGGCGAGCCCCACTTCCGGATAATTACCGAAATAATTAATAAATTTATTATTCATAACGATTATTTAATTATTTTACTTATTTATAAATTATATCATTATTATTTAATAAAAATAAATTTATTAATAAAAAAAAAGAATTTTTTTACCATTATAGGAAAGCGCATTGGCGGCGGTGCTGACGAGTTTGAATGCAGCTTGTTCCATGCGAGCAACGCGACACTCTTCGGCTTTGAGTTTAGTGTGCCAAGCGATCCAGTCTTCAACGCAATTTCTGCGAGCGACGAGTGCAGCTTCCCGGGCATTCAAAGCTCTGCCAAACGATTTTTTTCATTCATTCATAAATGATCAGAATTTAATTTCACTTCGATGTAATGGGATAAAGAAAACAATGGGATGAAAATATTTTTAAAATTTTGGAAGACGACGTTGTCGAGCGTACTCGCGAATTACTCGGTGCACTTGGCAAACCGTGACCGACCTGTGCGCGATGCAGACAAACCGTACCGCTCAGCATCTATTTTTACAATGGTACGCTCGATCAAGAATACACGATTTTCAGTTTATTATTAGAACACTCTGGGTCAACACACCGATTATTTCCTTCGGAACAACATTTTTCAATTTCCTCATTAATTTTCCACAAATCTGAGCCCCGAACGATGATTCGAGGCTCGAAACGAACTTGTTGCTCTCCGAGAAGGTTGAATCTTTGAAAATTCAATAAAATTTATTGTATCGACGTGTGAGGCGAAGAAATTTTCCAGAAATTCGAATTAAAATAAACTAAAAAGGAGAAACTTTCAAAAAATCAATAAAAATCATTTTCTTGCGTTTGATTTTGATTTGTTTTTTATTTTTAGGGCATTCGAGCTATGAATTATTTTCTGTGCCCGTGATGTTTGAGAAAATTTGCTGAGCGAAAGAAAAAATCGGAATAAAAATGTCTGGTTGGGAAGAGAAAAGATTTACGTACTCTTCGAGTTTTTTGGAGGTTTTGAATCGATGGTCCTGAGCTCTGATGACAACGGATCGAGAGAAACCTTTTTCGCTGTCGCCGGAACTGTGCCTAGATATGGTAAAAGTGCTGACTTGTGATCGGGTCGAGATGTTTCCCAAGTTTTGTAAATCAGGCTCGTCCCGTTTGGAGTCGTTGTCGCGATTATCAGAGCTTCTGTCCATCGGATTGACTGCGGCGATGTTTTCTTTAGTTTCGTGTTGTTCGCAAGCGATGTCTCGCAGAAGTTTATAATTTTTATCTTTGACAGCTCTCGAGTGTTTGACAAGCGCTTGGAGAGAATTTTGGCTCTCGTTGAGATCGATCTCTTCGAGGATGGAGCTTTGATAATGATCCTCCGTTGATTCTTTCTCCATTCTCGTCCGTTTGTTGTTGGCCGATTTATTTGGCTCATCGCTTCTGGTTCTCAAAATATTCTCATTGAGGACGTTCGAGGAGGATTTTGTTTTGAGGCTTTTGCCACCTTTTCGTTTGCTCGTAGTTTTGGCCTCGTGGGAATGTTGCTGCAATTTTTTCGTTGCCTCTTTCTCCAGGGACGAACTTTTGTCCGGCTTTTTCGAGGCCGATCTGTGCGCTTGCATAAGCGTTTCTTCGTTAACTTGAAGAGCTTTCGATTTTCGGGACGAATCAGTTTCTTGTTGATTATTTTCATAAAAATTAGTTTCCAGATTGAGAGCTTTAGATTTTTTCGACAATTCCTCGACGAGAGTGTCCGACTCGGACTTTGCATTCTCGAGGATTTCGTTGTTCCTGGAAAGGAGAGATGGTTCGTCCAGAGTGTCCAACATTTGGCCAGGGCTTAGGAGAGGCTTTTGTCTCAACAAATGGTTTCTCGAGTTGGGCATCTTTTCCTCGAACTTGCGAGTCTTGGATTCAAGTTTTTGAGGCGAAACGATGAAATTTTGGGGAAAATCGTTGGATCTTTCGAGCTCGTTGAGGCTCGTGGAGTCGAAAATACCGAGAAATCTTTGCTCGCTCGACGCGTCGAGTTTCTCAGGGGGAGAAGTGTCCTGATCCGATTTCAAGGATTTTCCTTCGACCCTGTACGAACTATCCGACAACAAGAGTTTCATATCCATCTGTGCTCGGTCGATCTGAGCCTTTTCGGACTCGAGCAGCGAGCTCATAGAGCTGTTGCTTCTGATGTCGTAGCCTTTCATCGGCCCGGAAAGTCTTCTCGGCGATTGGCAGTCGGCGCTTCTTTTTAACTTAGTGAGAATGTTTTTCGTCGACATTTGTGGATTGAACATATTTCTCTGCTTCTGGAGCATCAATTTCCTCTCCTGGCTGGCCATTTTGTGCAGTTCCTTCAAACGATTCATCTCGTCCTTCTCCTGCTGGAGTTTCAGCAGCAAAGCTCGTTGTTTTTTCTTCACACTGCTTATGCGACTGTCCTGGCCAGTGTCTCTCAAGGCTCGCTTCTGTTCCTCCAATTTGACGAGCTTTTTCGTCCGATCGTTGAGAGTTTTTTCTCGCGATTTGAACAACATCTCGATCTTGTCGTACATCAACTTTTCATCCTTAATCAACTGTGCCATTTCGAGGTCGAGATATTTGTTGAAAGAGCAAGTTACGTCTCGGGTGGTCATGCTGATTTCCGTCCCGGTTTCGGTCTTGATGGACGACGTCGTTTCGTGCAAACTTATCTCGGACATGGTCCGCATTTTACCGGCTAACGAGGAGACGTCCTCGATGTTATCGAAATCTTGAAATTGCTCGAGAGAGCCGAGCGAGAGTTCCGGGATGTCAGATTTGTTGTGGAAATCGCCACGCTCGTAAGTTATACAAGGATACGATTTGGCTCGATCGATTGGAGTGTGACGGTTGGATCGCGTCTCTGTCTGCGTCGCCATATCGTTCGGGGTTTGGGTCTCCGCGACCCTGACGTTGGGTTTGCCTTCTCGCGCTTCTGGATCTTGTCGAGGCTTTTTTCCTGGATCGGTTTCTTGTTCTGGGCCGTTCGGCGCATCTGCTGAATCGTGTTCGGCTGCTTGCATCGTGCCTGCATGTTTTTTCATCTCCTCGGTTATGAAACGTTGCTTTTCCAAAAGTTCTTTGCTCCTCTCGCTCTTTACGTTGTACAGACTTTTTTCCACGCCTTCGACCTGTCGCAGGGACTCGTTGTACGAGTCGAAGAGATGAAGCTCCGCTTGGAATTGCATGTGTAAAGCGGTCGGATGAACAAACGAGCCCTCGAAATTATCGGAATCAGCGTCCAAGCTGCGAGCTCGATGTTTCGTCGATTTTGTCTCTGTTTCCGTTTCGCTCTCGTTTATTCTTTGCTTCCGTCTCTTGGGACGCACGTTCAAGTTCATATCGGGCGTGACGAGGTCGCAAAATTCATCCTGCTGAGAATAACTGTCGTCGCGGAAGGAAATCCTCGCAGGATCGAGGATAACTTCTTCGGGCGTTGTCTCGTTCGAACTGTGAGTAACGGCGCTCGAGTTTTGAACAAAATCACTCGATGAACGAATCTTGTTGCTAATCGAGTCTAAAGGGGCTCGATTCTCCGTCGACTCTTCGCTCATTTCACTGCCTCGAGACTGCGATTTTCTCGACGAAACTTTTCCTCCGTCCGGCCGAGTCTTGTGCAAGTCTTTCGCCGATTGATCGATCGGTTTTTGGCTCGTCGACTGCGACGAGCATCTCGCCAAGTTCTTCGTTGTTTTACAATCCCCCAGGCCCTTTTGTTTTTGTCCTTCGAGTTGTCTCAGCGCGTGGAGAATCTCGTAATCGTCGTTGTATTTTCCATCGAGATCTCTCGCACTCGACCTTTCGTGCGACTTGGAAAATTTGTCCGGAAGTGATTCGCTGCTGAAAGTTCGCCCGCGCGATTCTAGCGAGCGATCCCGGCCGCTCTTCGTCCCATAAACTCCACGCATTCGCTTCTCATCCTCTTTTTTCAGCGTCGAGACTGCGATGCTTTTGCTCTTTGGTTTTTTCGAGGCCAATTCCAAGTCTCGGCTGCCATGAATCAACGACGACGCTCGCTCCATTTTCGTACGTTTCGTTTCACTTCCTCCCTCTTTTCGTGATAAATGCTTCGGACTTTTTCCTCGTTTCGTCGACTCCAGCGACGGCTCATCCGCTCTCGTTACCAGCGCATCCTCTTTCTTCATTCTCTTGAGAAGATTCGTAACGACTTTGTCCGGACGAGCCACCGGAGGACAGCCGGAGAGCTGTGAAATCAAAGTCAAACATTAAATTCGATAAAAAGTGTATTTTCACACCGGAACGAGTGGAAAAACAAGATTGTAAGAGAATTCGAAATATCGGACAGTTTTGTGTCGATTTCGGAAAGTTCGAGCGACAAACCTCCTTGTTACGATTTTCCTTCTCGCGCGGGCTGTCGCGCGCCTCTTTTTGTTTTGTGAGACTCGGTGAGATGGAGACATCGGGTGCACGAAGCGGTTCGACCTCGTCGCACGACACCAACGAGTGGCTTTCGGACAGTGAAAAATCCAATTTGCATTGAACTCTGTCTCCGCCGCTTTTAGGCCCTTTTCCATTTTTCTGCGACGCCATAGAAATTTTTAACGTGTCTCGTGATATCGGCGCCTCTTTCGACGCGTAGTCCAAACTTTTTGGTGATATTTTCACTTCCGGTACTTTGAGCGGTTTTACAAAATCCATTTTCTGTATCGTCTCGTACAGACTCTCCGGACAGTGCCCCAGTATTTTATCCCTTTCTGTATTCAACGCGTGTGCAGATTTTGGAATTATTGAATTGTTCACCCTTTTCGATGTCTCGTTATAAGCCGACAGCGCCAATTTACGTTTTACCGCCGCTATAAATGTAAACGGATGCGACTTGACCGGCTGATCCAATAAATATGACTCGACGTATTTACGGTTCTTCCCGGCCTGAGAATCTACCACGTTCTCCGATAATTCTTCATTACCGCGTCTCTCGCTCTGCCTTCTCACCTGCGCGATATGTTGATTCTGTAAAATATGAAATTTTACATTGTTAATGCGGTTAACCCTTTGACGCACTGACCCTATGAGTGTATATCGGGTCAATCCGACCCGAGGCATGTTTCGCGTCGTTTCCTGTCGGTACATATGAATTTTTAGATTTTTTTTTTGTGGAGACGTCTTTCGTAGTGAATTATTCATATTTCACGGCCCAGACGGCCAAAACCTTCGTTGCGGAATGCAAACGATCGGTGTCAGAAAAAATTTGACGTCAAAAAGATTCAAAATCCAGTTTTTTTCATTATCGAGCGATTGTCTTCCCCGTATTACCCATTCGAGTAAAAAGTTAGTTGGAAATTCCATGAGCTTTGAAATGACAGCACGAAACGTTAGAAAAAACGTTTTTTTAACGTCAAAATCTCATGTTTTGGACTTACCGCGCTGGATTTTTTCGCGCGTTCAGTCTCAGGAGCAGAGGAAAAGACATACTTCTGTGGTGAATGGAGCCGTTCGCTGCTACAGGCGTCCTTCATATTCACATATCGCTAATAAAATCGTCTTTGGCAAATCGCGCCATTCTTCATATCGCACGTACTCTAAAAATCGTACCTCAAGATAAGATAAAGAAAGGTAAAAAGAGCAAAGAATGAATTTGGAGCAGGCGTGAGAGATAGATCGAGGAGAGTTCGAATTCAATATGCAGCCTTTTTATTTTTATTGTGGAATGTTCTCAAGATCGATCTTTGCATTCCTTCATCTTCAGGATACAGAAATAAAAAATACTTTACTCACGTTTCCCCATACATGAGGGACAGTTTCCCGAGATACACGACTCCGAATCTTCGGATATATCGATAAACAACACGGTTTAAGAGCGATGAAACTTAACGATTGTCTACGTTACGGAAAAACCATTCATCACGACTGCGAACAACATTTCAACGATAAATTGCTCGTCCGATACTTCGCGACAGCTTATTTGTATTCACTGAGGTAAACTACAAACTTTTAATAACAACTCTTCCACGTATATAACCAGCATGACACTTCACCCAAGAGTGCGTTCGATTTGCGACTTGCGACTTGCGATGGCTACGGTCGGCAAAACCAACCACAAAACTTTATGTATATAACCGCGTCCAACCGTCGTTTCTCAATAACCACGGGTGAACCGACGAAACAGCTCTCTGAGGCTGAACTTACAAACCGCTCAGAGATTTTAGTGACTACTCCACAGATGGCGCGACGCTTTTTAAACTTGTGTGAATAAATTTGCGTAAAACGTAATCGAGCGCGATGAGTTGACTCTCCGGACAACGACAAAAAAGTCAACAACTGAAGCCAGCATACGTCCTTGAAACTGAAGAAAACATCGTGAACGGGTACCAGAGCATCAATGGACTTCGACATCCCAGTCGAAACTCACGGAAATAAAAACGGTTTTTCGAAACCTCCCATGTAAAGAAGACGCGGTAAGAAGTACGGTGATGGTGTCGACGAGTAGCCGTGACTCTAGTCGCTCCAACAGATGATCACGGCTCCGAAAAGAATTCATTCCCAAGTTCCTGCCTCGCCACGGAGCTGAGGCTGTTTGTGATGAATAAACATTTTCAACCTGGATTCCTTGCTCACATCTCACGATTATTATTCATTATTTATTGCCGCCATTATTGCAATATCTCGGAAGTTAGTTCGTGCGTCGATCGCAATTGATTTCAAGGTTATGCATCAGCAGCCGAACCTCACTTCGAAGTTTCGGAATGAAAATTCTCCGCTCGCTCGTCTGACTAATCGGAAGAAGGCTCCGATTGTATTTGAAGTTTGCAACGTTCGGCTCCAACGATAAATATATTATCATTCATTTTTGATCGTTCAACAAAAAATTTGCACATTTTGCGAATTGATTTCGTCTTTGGATCGAAAAAAAATATCGTTTCAGTGTCTTGACCAAATATTGAATGAGAATTGCGAGATCTGATAAAAAAAAAACAGAATTTCAGAGTCAGCCTCAACCGGGAGTCTGTATTTCCAATCCGTCATCAAGAGACTGGCTGATATCAATGCAGGAGCATGCACGATAACGAATTTCGTAAGTCACGTCCCATGGGCGGCTGGTCTCGAACGACGATAAGGAAAAGCAAGGAAAATGTCAAGATCCATAGGTTTTTCGAATGATTCTTTGTTTACGTTAAAAATAATGGAATATATTTTTATAATTTTCTGTCGATACATACTTTTGCCGATAATCGTGCGTAAATAACATCATTGGACTGTGACGATAGTTAATAACGAATATTACGTAACGAACAAAAATATCGTGTAGATATTTGGTGATAAATAATGCTTTCCATCGTTAATACCATGTTATCGTTCGATAATTTCGATCAACCATTTCAATCAATGAATTTATGAAAATTCGGATTTTTTTCGGAAGTTACGATTCATTCGTTTTGTTTGCTATTATTTCGACCTTTTTTGTTCGTCTGGCAACAGCACGATTCGTTCGGATAATTATTCTACATATTGGAGATATTGAACATGCCGGAAACGAATGATATACATACGTCTTCGTATCGAATTGGATTCGATTTACAATGTGACGTTTTTCTTACGACGACAGACGTTTACAGGTTATAAAATAAACTCAATACAGTGTTCGACACTTTGGTAGTTTCGTGTTACATTTGCACGCTTATTCACGGGGCATTTGTTGCCTTTATCCTTTGTTCATCATTTTTTTTCTTCCTTTTCGTATTTTGTCCATTATTGAAAAATGGAATATCAGGATTTTTCAGCACAGCTGAAAAAATCTCTGACAAACTTATTGGCGTTTATTTGGATTGGAAAATATCGAGATTAATCGATGCACAACTATGCGGGACTAGAATTATTTACCAATTATGACGAAATAATGTGTAGCTTGGTAAAAAAACGGCAATTAATCGATTTTATTATTTGCAACCATTTCTCGTTTCACAGTCCTCTGCTTTCTCCTGGTTTTGTTGTTTCTCTTTACGCCAGGCTTGCAGAACAGACAGGAGCGAGTGACGGCAACAGGTACACGGAATTTCATTAACTTACGAGAATTATTTGTCGTGCAAATAACAATATTCCTCCCTTTCTTTTTTGAGGAAACTTTCACGAGAATTTTCATCTCCTGTTCGACTTGAAATTTTTTCTCAAATTTGAAAATCCAAAGATCCCTCGAAAAGAAACAGAATGACTGGAGTTTCAACTCGGCATGGCTTCAAAGTTGCCTGGGAAGTGATGAAAAGTGTTTTGTTTTCCTCACTTCTCATATTTTGGCGAGCAATACTCTTTGGGGTATTTCCAGGTCAACGAACGCGAGAATTAACCAAACTGAGAACGTTGTTCGGGTTTGTTGCATAAACACGTGTGTTTTTTTTTTTCAATAATTCAAGAGACGTCTCTTAAAGAAATAATAACGTTTTAGACTTAACGATTAATTTGTTACGTTGCAACACGTTGGTCATACACACTCACAGAACGATGGTACTTAACGTCTCATTTCGAGAGAACATCGAACTTCGATATTTTATTCGTAAAATTGAATTTTGCACTGTTCGATAAAGACAATTAAATTTCGCTCAATCATCCACTTTTTGCTCCATCGATTTGGCGAAAAAAACGTGAATTCTTCGTTCGAGCCTACGATGGTAAAAATAAGTGAAGAATTTTTGTTTGCACACGCGAGTAAATCCAATATTTTCGAATCATTTTTCTTTCCCCTTCCAATTCTTCTCTGTATTTTTTTCGCATCGAGTTGCTAACTCCTTGAAAATCAATAACAGCAAAAACTGAAGGTCATACAATATTCGTCTTTCTATCGCAACATAAAAAATCAATAAACATAAAGATTCGTGATTCCTAAATATCAAGTTAGTGTGTATTTCATTATTTATGTATTTTATACCTATGAGTGGTCGATAGAAATAAAATCTCGTGGGTTACGCGTTTTTCATCTTCGTACTTCGAACGGTTAAAACATATGCATGTATCGTTTTTCTTTTCCTTTGTGCTACGTTTGATATATTACAGCGATTTTTTTTTTTCCTAAGGGCAAGTCATTTTTCCTTAATTCGTGCGATAAATGTTTGTGTTGTTGTGTGTCTGTGTTGCTGTTCAAGGTCAGCGATTTCCGATCGTAGAAACGGTTTGTTTGTTATTGTTGTGTTTGTTTATTTATCTTTGGTTCGTTATGTGTGCTACTGGAAAATTCGTTATTCGACGATTCTCCTAAAACAATAAAATAAATTTCAGTGCAGGATTAAAATGAAAAAAAAAAAGTTGTTTTTTTTTTCATAATAAATTTCAACGTATCGTGGAGATTGAAGAATAGAAGGCAGCGAAATATTGAGACGATCGAAATCGCAATATTCGTTGCTAAATGCCAACGGAGCAGATTGTACAATAAGAAAATTTTTAGTTTTGTGGTCCAGCAGTGATTCCCCGATCGATTAACTCCTCGATGTTTGACACGAGTTTTAATAGTTAGAAAACAGTGAACAATATTATTTTAATTGGGTTTTGTCACTGGAACGACAAAAAATTCATTTACATTTCAATTTTCTTAGTTTCGTCTTAAAATTCATAATTATTACGGGTTTTTGTTTATTTCCTTGGGTTTTTTGTATTTTCGCACGCGAGTGTAAACTACAAAGTTTTGTTCGATATTGGGTAGGAGTTGTGACCGGCGATTATTGTAAAAATGAGTGTGCAACTATTTCGTCTTCCATTATCTACGATCAATAATCTGCTTATTTTGATGATTTGTTTATTTTTATTATTTCTTTGCCTCGTTTATTAATTGTCTATGGTATACGGATCGAAGACGTTGCTTTTTGGGAAGAGTCGTTAATGCATTGTCGCATTAGTTTTTGAAGTATTCGTAACAGAAAACGGTGAGAAAAAAAACAAACAAATAAAAAAAATAAAACTACGAGAGACAAACCTTGCCAGAGTCATAAATAAACCTGCGCTAGTTTAGAATTAGTCAATTATTGATATTGTCGAACTTAACGATAAGCTTAAATTAAGGGCATAATTTCATGTTCTCCAACATTTTTCTTAGTCCTCTTATATACGTTTTTGTTTGGAATGTAAAATTCTGTATGTACAAATATAACAACGGAGCAACGAGTGTTGGCAAGAATATCACAACCTCGTGATTTTATCTCCCGAAACAAAAATAAGAAAAATTATTTTCGTAATAATTAATTATTATTTATCAAGTAGTTTGTTGGAATAATAATAATAATAATAAACATTCATGTATATTAAGATAATAACGGGGTTAAATTGTCTTTGTTTGGAAAGCTCATCCGTACAAATGGTGACTGTGTTTTTATTCTTTTGGCAGACTATCCAGTCACTTTTTCATTCTTTATGGATTAAATCTACGATATCTCCCTCGTTCGTGAACGATCATTTTATTTTTCTTTCCAATTTAATATTATTCACTTTTTTTTCCGTTCTTCCATTCTCTAACGACAGAACTCGAGACGTTGTTAATGCGTGTTTTTTCTTTCATTTCTTGCCTCCTTACGAGACTACTATTACTGATAGGGCTATAGTTTTTTGTCATTTCTAGCGATGCACGCTCTGAACATTCTTCTTGGTTTGTCTTTTTGTTTTTCGTTTCGTTAACCTCGAAACTTTGACCTGTTTTCGTTTTACTCTCTTTGGCAACTCGAGAATATTCGTGTATATTTGTGCGTAATTTTTTTGCTTCAGATACGCTTTAAGTGATTGTGCCACCGAAATAAATGTTTCGGGAATTAAAAACATTAAAATAATCCAACGAATTATAAATAAATCGACTTTTCATTACGTAAAATTTAATAACTATAGAGTACGTAAAAAATTATGGTAAAAAATTCACAATAATTATAAATATTTTTTTTTTTCTCTTAGTAACTATCGATTGAGGAAATAACCAACAAACAGTTAGATTTTCGATCAATCGATTGGTCAAACGAAATAAATTCATGTACCAATTCAATATTTTTCACTTAAAGTTTCCAATTCAATTGAAAATTAAAAAAAAAAAAAAATGAAATGCTGTAACGAGTGTTTCGGATGCCGAAAATTGTAACAAGCATGAATATGGTGTCCCAGGCTGAATGGGCAGTAAAGTAAACTTGAATTGAGAATGGAATTTCGAGACAAAGTCTTGGCTGTCTTTTCCGCGAAAGAATGAAACTTTTGAAGCGTCTGTGTACTTGAACGGTCTATATTGGCCAAACGGTCGGAGATAGGGTTAAAATGCATAAGACCATTTTTGTAGGCCATCAAATTTGCTAGAGAAAAGTCTTCGGGTAAAATGTGGATTTTTCTGTATTTTAGGGCTGAGGGCCTACCGATACAGTGACATCGAACTCCTCCGGATACGATGAGCTCTCAGGAGAAAACTAATAAAAATCGAGACTCGGTGCCGGGGACGTAAATGTAGGAAATTTCGTGCTCCGTCAAATTGGTCCTTTGCTATTTTGCTCCAACTCCAACCGTTCCGACGATATCTTCGATTAAAGCGACGCACTTCATCAAATTTTAATTCCATTAGAAAAAACAGTAGACTTTCCGATCGATTATTCGATTCTCCAGTAAAACTTACATTATTGACTATTCAACTTCGGGATCAATGTATATCACTGATAGATGAAACACGTGTTTGGCACTCGCTTGTTTAATTATAGGTTTATATATAATTAAAATAGTTCGATCATAAAAGGGTCAATTTGAAAAACCCTATCCGATCACTTTGAAGTTGTTATCACAAATATCCATTGACGATATTAACTAATTTGATGGAAAACCGTTGCTTTATCCGTTCAGTCGTGATGGTGGAGAGAGAGAGAGAGAGAGAGAGACAGAGAGACAGAGAGAGATAGAGAGAGAGACATGGAAAAGTGAAGTCGACGTGGCGTTGTACTCACGGATCTGATCAGCTTGGTTCAACGAGTCACGAATGAAATAGTTTGCTAAACGAACTGTGTTTATGGAATGCCCTGGTCGAGCATAATTTCGTTTGTTTGTTTTGTTTTGTCCCCAGAACGAACTTTTCGGAGTTGGTAAAGTTTGGCATCGAGCGCAGGATTCTTTTGAAGAGATAATATGTTTGCGCGGCTTTCAATCGTCATCCGACGATTCTGTGGAACTTTCTGGCATTGAACTGAACCAATTGCCACGAGTTCCTGTGCTTCTGAAATAAAAATTATACATTTTGCATGAAAATATGAAAAATTTTCAAAAGAGTGATGGATTTTGGAGTTTTTGGATTATTTGTTTACCTCGTACGCTGACGAGTACTTGTTGGCAGTGTTAGGGAAGTTCTGTAATACTGTGGCGTTACGTTAGCGGCAGTTTCTTCGGTTCTTCTGTGTAGGGTCATCGTCTCATGGGGGGAAGTAACGAGCTCGTCCTCGTTGTCCAAATAATATCGCGAGCCTGTCGCGCTCTTACAATTCTCGCATTCGCTTCTGTAATCGTCGGCGTCGTCGTGAATCGTGGGTAACGCTTGCATGCTGCAAGTACAGGTGACTGAATCGAAGCTGCCGTCTTGTTGGCTATCGCCGCTTGCCAATAACGGAGGCTGGGGGTGAATAAAATCAAGATTTTAGTATTTTTTTTATTTTTTTTTTTTGAGGTCGACGAAAATCTAGAGTACCTTTGCGTCGAAATGAGTGAACGATGTCGCGGGAAGATCGATGGGTTTGCTCTCGAGCTGTGGAGGTGCGGAGGGTGGTCCATGAACCATATCCTCATAAAAAGCGTCAGATCTGATGGAATTTTGTTCGGTACTGGGCATGATGGGTGGTGCCGATCTAGGAGGTCTTCCTGGCGAGAGATTTCTCGAGGGAGTACCAAAGAGAGGAGTTGTTACTTGTTGATGGGCCATGAAGTCTTGTCGCAGTCGTAAATTTCCGCTTGTAGCTAAAGTCCGTGGGATAGTACGATGTGTAGATACGCTGGAGCTTGGGAGAGTCGCGGAAATAGTAAAAGCTGTGCCTTGTCTCGGTAGAGTCGTGTGATAAGTTTTCGACTGTGGAACTGCAAGTTGTAACGAGTTATTTTGCTGTTGATGTAATTGTTGATGCAGCTGGTGCGATTGTTGCATCTGTTGGATTTGTTGTTGATGATCTTGAGGTCCGAGGCAAGAATGTTGAGGAGTAATGCTCATAGCTATTGGGTTTGGTAAATTTTCATAGGTACTCGAACCCATTGTGAAGCTCGTAGTCGACGTGCCATTGTAAACTCCTTGGCTGAGACTATCGTTTGGATTCGAGGGATGAAAATTGGCGTGAGCGTTCGGAGCGCTCAGTGGTCTTCCCGAGGACGATATCGAGGGCGATGTACTCGGGACCGCGTGACCCGAAGGCGTCGGCGAACTCGCTGCTAAACCAGTTTGGCCAGCATTGAGCAACGAGACGCTCGCGTGGCTATTGTGTGTCGTCAAATATTGATTCGACAAATTTAGAGGTGACAACGCGTGTGGACTCATCGTCAACAAGGCCTGCTCGGCACGCGCTGCTGCCACTGCCTCCTCGTACGGCGGCGGCGCTTCACCACGTGGAAAATAATTTCCTGGTGGTTTCCACAACGGGTAACCACCTCCGCACGCCATATCGTCCAACTGGACTCCTCGCGGCAATCCCCCTCTCTCCAGGTAACCCATACTTCCCAGACTTCTCTGATCCTCCGCCAATTGACGACTCTGCCTTCCTGCTACGCAAATTATATTTTTTCCTCATTTTCTTCGTAACTCGCATTTTTTTTAAATTTCAAATCCAGTTTTCACTGTTCGCGACGTTGCTCTCCAGGGAAAAATATTTTTCTTATTAAGGAGACTCGCTAGACACAACAATGTGGTCATTTTAAGAGCACAGAAAAATTTAAAAAGATCAGAATTTGATTAAATTTTGTGAGCATACTCGACAACAATGTAGACAAAAAATAGGAAAAAATTTGTGTCATATTCGATCCTAAAGAATAGTATCACCAAATTTTATGAAATTCTTGTCAAAATCTCGTATGTAGCCAAGCTCTTTGATTTTTTTCATTATTTCTCCAGATTTTGTCACTGGATCGAAAAAAAAAGTTCGTTTTATTGTCCTGACTAAATATTGCATGAGAATCTCAAGAAATAAGAGAATTCCATCACATTCCAACGTTGCAAACTTCAGGATCAAGAAAGAATCGAGTAAAACGTACCTCGTATTTTTCTCTGTCGTAATCGATGTATGAGGAAGAACAAGAGAGAGAGAGAAAAGATGGTGGTGATGCAGCTGGCGCCGAGCCTCAGTCCCCAATCGTAATTGGCACTGGGATCGGTAGGGTTGCCTCCGTTCCCATCGGTTTTGTCGTTACTCACAGAGGATAGATTGTCGTCCAAGCAGATGAATTCGCAGCACGCCGTGCCAAACCGGAACGACTTGCAGCCTTGTTTCTGCATAGATTTCTGATTGAAGGGGAAAACGTTTTTTTTTCTCTTTTTTGGGGCGGAACGAGCAAAGACGGAGAAGAGAAACAAGAAACAAATACATGCGGACGCCAATCGGTCGTCGCGCTTTTTTTTCTATCAAATTATTTGAAATTTTTCAAGATTTTTTATTCTCCTTTACGCCAAATCAAAGGGCTTGTCCTGATTAAAATTTTTTAAAATTATGTTGATTAATCTCACCTCCGGTAATTGACAGATGACGGCTTTGCACCATTTTGGATTGCCGTGGTCGCAAACGCAGAGAGTACAAGGCTCCGGTCCTGGTACATAATAAACTCCTGTGTTGTACGTTTGACCTTGAAAATCTTTGCACGCCGCTTGGACGTGTCCTGTTGAAAAAAAATCATCAATGCCATTCGGTCATTATAATTGGGAAGGAAATCTTTTTCCAAACAAACAAAAAGCCATATTCTCAAAATTTTGCCTGTAAATGGCAAAGAACATGAAACTCAAGGATATTTCGAGATATCAACAATCGCTGAATCAATCCAATTTGTAATCAATTCCGGAATAATCAAGAAAACATTTTCGGGTTCCACGAAACGAAGTTATTTGATTTTTCGTAATATTCGCATATTTTTTATCGTCACGTCTAATTTTTGTTGAATTTTATTTTGAAACATCGATCTTTTTTTTTAACTGAAAAAATCGAAAACAGCAAGGTCGCGAGACGAGATTTTCTAAGAAAAATATTCTGGTGCTGTCATTCGGTAACGCCCGCGTGCGACAACAATGGATGATGTCGGGTGGGCAACAGAGCGCGGATCAAGATTTAAAAATTTGAGACATCGAGACGCAGGCAGAAACAGGAAGAAGAAACACAAAAAGTGTAAAAAAACGAAAAAAAAGAGATGAAAAGCGTAAACGTTGTTATTTGTGACGAGAAAACCAGAGAATCAGCTGTTCTACCGAAGTGTCCTACTTTCCATGAGGAAACGAGGCCTCTCGATCAATCCCAGGATGCACTGTTTTCCTCTTCTGTTATTTTTCTATTGTATTATTTTTTTTTTTTTGTAATTCGAATTTTATCGGAAGAACGTGTTTTTTTAAATCAAATTGTTTACTGTAGAGTGGGGAGAGAGGGGGGGAAGAGGAAAAAGTGTGTACTTACGATTAAGATGCAAAGTGAGCGTGAGGACTGCATAACCGAGGAGGTCACTGCTGCTGTATCTCATTCTCGGTTCGTTATCTCATCATAGTCGTTCGCTCTCCTTCTCAATTGAAGAGCGTTTTTGATATATTTTTCTTTCCCACTGTTTCGAATCTTTGCACTTGGTCACACAAGCCTCTCTCTCTCTCTCTCGCTTTAGTTTCCTCTGTCACACGAGAGTCAAGTCAACGACACATTTCATCCTCATCCGTGAACATCTGCGCGGCAATTATCTCCTGTCGTTGAGAAAACGACAAATCGCAAATTCCCATTTTTCTCGTTTCAAACATCTCACGATATATTTGTTAATATGACGAAACTCTGGCTAAACACTTCCATCATTGTTTGCACCCACTTTTCGTGCACACGTACGAATATATAATAACAAAGCAACCCTGTTTCGACACTCTTCTATTTCGAGAAGAACTCTGTGTGTAGCTATACAGAAAAACGTTTTGTTCCCCGCAAATCGGGCACACAGCAACTCCCAGTATGATCGATTTACGAACCAAGTGGGGGAGACCTCCTCTGGCCCTTGCCGCTCGGGATTTGTGCTGGTGGCGTCCTCCGGTGTTGCTTTTTTTCAGTCCTGCCTTTTTTATCGCGAAGGTCCATATTTACCAACAGTTGTTATTGATATCGTAAGAAAAAGTTTGTCGATCTCAGACCGAACGTCTTGCTGACTTCAAGTTGATAAAAAGAAAAAAACAAAATGTAGCAGTATCTCAAAAACTCGACGAAACTGCACCAAGACATTTCGACAACACGAAATTCCAATGTAGCTTAAGATAATAAATATCAATGAAAATTTCCTTTCGGACCCAAAATTTTCCGTATAATCTGAACACACAATTATAAATTACGATAAATTCTTAAATATAAAGTGATTCAAAGCTATGGAGGACAACGAAGACGAGCCCGAAGACGTGAGGAAGGCGACGCCGGTCGAGCAGGAAATAAAAAAAGGTGCTGTCGATGAGGATTCTGGACAACCGACCAAACTTCCTGAGACGACAAAAAAACGACATCAATGTGAAGCAGCGCCTAAAAAAAAGCTCAAGGTATCGAGAGTCAAACCGAAACTTTCCTACGAATTATCTTATTAAATAAAATTGAGAATATTATTATTTACCTACATTATTCAATTACAATATTATAATTGAAAATTGTAATCATAATTACAATTAATAATTGATTAATCGATTAATTAATGATAAATTGTGATATAAAATTATTGGTATTAGTGATAAAAATTTCAATAATTGGAAAAAGTCCTGGAAAAATAATTATAATTATAGTGAAATAATCATAATAATAATAATAATAATAATTCATATTTATAATATTTTATATTCATGATATATTTAATATAAATATATTTATAAATATAAATATTCATAAATATAAAAAAATGCATATAAATATATTTACAATAATTTATAATATTTCTATACTTTAAAATATATTCAAAAATATATTTTTCATTAATTGTATAATATTTATAATAAATATATGTATAAATATTTATTATTCATTTATTTATATTAAATAATAATAATTATTATTATTACTATTATTATTATGATTTTAAATTATGATATAAAATTCGAATAAGTGATAGAAATTCGAATAATTGGAAAAAAGTCGAATTATTGGTGAAATATAAATTAGGAAAAATCGGAAGGTGAATGTTGTCGAGCTCGAGAAGCTAAAGCTGCTTCGAAGGAGCAGAAATACGTGACGGTTTTGGTGCATGAAAAAAAATGTGTTTTGCCAAAATTAAAAGCCGTTCCTCGTCACTGTATCACGAAGCAAGAATGGATCGATTCTCTCGCTACGCCGAGGTATTTTTTTTTTTCATTTGCGATTCCGAAAAGGGAAAAAAAAAAAAAAAAAAAATGCTTCGTTTTCCTCGTCATTGAGATCATCTCGAACGTCCTTCTAGTCGGAGGTGCCCTTCGCCATGTCTCCAAAAAGCGGTGACCAGGAGGGTACGTCCGGTTTCCGCTCGGATGGCCGAACTTGGTCAACCTCCCAAACAACGCATGATAAACACGCTGCAAGCCAAAGCTGGCATCCTGCCAATCGAAATGGTCGACAAGTTGATCCAAAGACTCGAAACCGAAACTTGCATCTCCCCGGAGTAATCAATTTTTTAATTGTTTACTTAATTACGATTATTTCCCAATCGACAAAGAATCTAAGATTCGAAACATCGCTCGGTTACGAAATAAAATGCAACGGAAGTTCCTCTCGGATTTTTAAAACAATTTTCATCATATTCGACAAAGAAATGAAAATTCGCTCTCGTTGGTCACGCTGGGTCGATTCTGCCCAGTCCATTTTCGAGCCTGTATTATGCCCAATCCATGGGCCCAAAAATTCTCAAAAAAATACTAAACAACCCTGGGACATTCTAGTTTGGATACGAAAAACTTTCCCGAAAGAAATCCAAGGCTAACACATTTTTTTAAATGCAAAATGGAAAAATAAACGACGATAAAAAGTTTTTTCACTAAAATAATCGTCACTTCGCGGATTTTTAATATTTTCGCCTGAAATTTGTACCGGATATCCATCAGATCTGGTTCTTTCGTAAAAAAAATAGTGGGATATCGCGCGTTTGAAAAAACATATTAATTTGGTTATTGGAAGTCGGACGATTTCAGAGTCGATGTCAGAGATTTAGCGCGTTAACGGCGGTAATTTAAATCGCCGCCAATGCGCAATGGACACGACAAACTGTCGTTAGGATTCTTCCCAGAGTGACCACCGGGTCAATCTCGCAAGGGCCCCACAAATGCTCGTATAAAATAGCAGCCTCATTAAAATTTGGTTTCCCGACTAGACAAGCAGAGAAAATGTATCGGGACAAGGACAGTTCGAAGAAGAAATGTCCGAAGACTAAGAAGAAGCGTTCAAAGTGTGAGAAAGGTAGATCGAAGCTTTTGGAATCAAGTGTATTGTCGAGCGGGTCACCGTTCGACAGAGAAGCTGTCAATTGTCAATACGCAATGGCCGAGAGTTTTGTCAAGAGTATATTGGAGTGGCAATGTCCGATACCACGGGAAGAGTTCAAGGACATAGCGGACGTGATATTAAAGCGTTTGGGTTTTCTCCTCGAGTACGATCCTCTGAACGGGGAAGACCGGAAGTCGCAGCAAATGAGATTCCTTGCGGACGTCATTGGCTCTTGGGTTTCTGGGGTTGTGTTCGAGGTCGCGGAAACCCGTAAAACGGAATTAGAGGAAGAGTGTGAAAGAAGGAAACAGGCTATGGCTGAGGAGAGTGAGGAGGAGAGCGAGGATGAGTCACAAGATGATCATCCGAGTAAGTATGACGACTACGACGACGATGATGATGATGATGATGATGATGACGAGAAACCAGATGACGGTGGCAAGCCGGGAGGCGAGAAGGATAAGGAAGAAGAAAAACGTCCGACAAGTCGTGGAGTACGGGACTTCCGGGTGAGCGACGACAAAAATGGCAAACGAAAAAGTAGCGACGACGACAAATTTTACGATGCACAAACGGACGAGGCTCAAGACTTAGACGAAAAAAAAACTCCGATAGCTGAGCCCGGAGTAGCTGCAGATAAGTCGACGAAGGATGTGACGTCAGACAAAGATCCATCGGTCGTGAGGTTGGAGGAAAAAGGTGAGGAAGGGCCGGAAGCAATGAAGAAAGAAGAGGAAGGAGGCAGGGCCGAAGAAAAACTTGAAAAGATCGAGAGCCTCGACGAGGGAGTATTAGAAAAAGGAGAAAAAGGTTTGGCGTCAGAAGAACTTCCGGTTCCGTTTACGGAGGTTCCTGAGAAAGAAGAAGATGAAATTCCAGGCAAAGTCCAGGAGCCCCAAGTACCACAGGAAGCGGATGTTCCGGACGCGGTTAAATTAGTAGCGGCTGAGTCCGGGAAAGTTGTGTCTGCTGAGGACTCACTCGCTAGCAAGGACTCGACGACGAAGCCAGCGGCAAGAGCTGTGGATCCCGAAACGCCCGCAGCAGTTACCGAGGAAAAGTTTCAGGACCAGAAAACTCTCGACGTTGAAGAGGAGCCGAAGGAATCGGAAGAATTAGCCGCAAAGAGTGTTGATCCGTCATCGAAGCAGTTGGAAGAAAAGCTTCAAGTTCCTCCCGCCCTACTGAGCGAGAAACCAGACGCTGACATTGGAAAAGTAACTCAGAAACTTCCTAAACTCGATCAGGAACCAGAATCACCCGAAAAATCTGCAGAAACCAGAGCAATCTCTATCGAAAAAGTAGAGACTCCAAAGACTCCGGTCCTCGACATGGAATCAAAGGAAATTGTATCACAAGATGATAAAATACTGGAACCAGCATCTCCGTTATTAGATCCAGCCACTGGAGAGGCTGCACCAATACCGGAAGTGGCTGTGCCGAAGCCGGAAGCGGATGCATCGAAGCCGGAAGTGGCTAAGCCAATGCCGGAAGTGGCTGCATCGAAAACGGAAGTGGCTGAAAAAATACCGGAAGTTGCTGTACCGAAGCCGGCCGGTGTGCCTGAATCCATGAGAGAAGATCCTTCGCTGAAACCGGAAGTTATTGAAACTAGACCGGCGACGACCCCGCTACGGTCAGAATCAAAAGTGGAAGAACTCAAGAAGCCTCCGAAAGATTCTCCACTCGTGGCTGCAGCGAGAGATCCTCGGGATAAATTACAAGTGGAGGAAATGGACGAGGAACGAAGAAAAATTCTCGAGACCTCAAGAAGATCGTTCGAAAGTGCCGAGCATCTCAAAGAAGGATTGGCCGATTGGAAAGAGACGGAAAAAAAAACCAAGGAATATCCGGACGGCATCGTTGTCGATACGAAATTTCGAACCGACACGCCCTTCGTTACTTTTGATAAAATATTTCACACGATTTACAATGCCATTGAAACCAACGAAGAAAACAGTGGCGTCGATCCTCTTACCAACAGAATACATCGCGCAGTCTATGAAAAATGTTCCAACATCGTACAAGAAGAAAAACCTGGTCAACTCTCCGAATTAACCAAAGACGTCCTCGAAGTCATGTCCGGAAAAATCGCTATTTGGCTGAGAAACATCCTCACCGAATCGCAAATGAACTTCGTTGATCGATTCCCCGCCACCGTTCAATCCAACGAAGTCCGAGAATGGACCAGCTGGATCAGCTTTATTTCTAACAGTGCCGACGACTGGTCCAATTGGATTCAAAAAACTATCAGACAAGCCGAACTCCTGAGCAACCAACCCATCACCAGAAGCGACTGGAACGACTGGACCGAAACTGTCGACACCGACGCCCTCAAGTGGCGACGCTTCTATCTCGAATCTCTTCATCAAGCACATCAAAAACTCACCATGATTCGTGATCGACAAGTTGTCAAAACTGGCACCCAAACTTTCCCTCATCACAATTATGAAAATGAAAAAGAAGTGAAAATTACCGATCTCGAGAACGAACGACGAGGCTCCGATCGCTCTTCATAAATATACATTTTCCCATGTACCCAGAAATCGCAAACTCACAATAAACCCCGAAACGATATCTCGAATTGCGGTCGATCGTAATTTCTGCAACAACAAAAAAATTGGGAGAAATTTTTTTTTTTACAAAATTTCAAACAATCTTTGCCAATTTTTTTTAGCTGAATTCTCAGACGACAAAAATGCAGCCATCGAGACAACTTTTTGTCCATTCCGAAAGACGGCACATTGTAAATGAATATCCAAAATATCGTGTTAAGTTAAAAAATTAGACGAACTGTGCTTGATATTTTCGTGCAATTTTTTTTTAGGAAAAAGAAATTATCTTTTTTTAGTGGGTAAAAAAAAAATCAGCGTTTGTCGAGGCCAATTTTGCTTCCATGCTTATCGAACGAAATCGAGACTTGACGAATCATTTTTTTCTTTTTTTTACTCGCTAAATAAAAAGTGAAGTTTTCATCACGAATAATTGCTCGATTTTTGCTCCAATGGATAATCGATGACCGTCAAATGGACGAAATCAATTTAAACGACGAAAAACATTTTTTGAGCTATCAAATTTTCAGCATTTCATCGACCCAATTAATTAATAATTTTCAGGCTCGATTGAAAATCGGAAATCCATCAACTTAATCGAATAATAAAAAAATAAACGATCAATGCATTTGCAAGCCTCCGGCTGCATATTTTGCTGCACCGTGACGACGAATCGATACGATCAATAAATTGAACGATAATAATTATTAATTTTATTGACGCGATGAACAAAAAAACGGCGAGAATAATTCGCCGTTTTTACTCGTCGACGGTGTTTGCGCGACCAAGATTGGTTTTTATAACTAAAAAGTTACTCCATTCGGCAGTTTTGTTTTCGCGACGACATTTTTATCGACGTATTTTCGAGAGACTGGCAAAAAAAGGCTCCGAGGCAATAAAGACAAAAATTGGAGAAGTTGCGACTTTCTACAAACATAACCGGTCGGATGAATCGAAATTTTTCTATACAGCCTGATATCATTGACGCTGAATATCGTATAACGGAACCGTGATATATTTTCTCTCACCTTGTAGAGAAAGTGAGAGTCGAGGATGTAGAAGTATTCGGTGGTTGCAAAAGAGGTTATTAACTCCATAATAACAACAAACTCATATTTTTTTGTATTTTTCGTTGTTTTTTCTTTCCATAATACTTACGAGAAGCGTTGAGAATTGGATCGGAGTAGAATGCAGTCACAGGGTAAATGAAACGTCGAATAACATGAAAGAAAAATTTTCATTCAATTTTATTAAGTTCTCGCGTGGCCCATTTTTTTTTTTTAATTTATTTTTTTTTATTTCTCATTATTGTTTCGAATTTATTTTCTTCTCGTTCATTTACAACGATGAGTGGCAATAGAAAAATGCGGCGTAACGCTCCGGAATTTTCATTCCAACTTTTCTCTTCTACTGTTCGCTATACGATTGGTCGGGATCTTTTGAGAAATTCCAGACGCAGAGCTTCTTGTCGCTGCTTTTCGTGTGTTTTTTTTCGTTTTTTTTTTCTTAATTCACATTTAATTACAAAATACCATCGAAAATTCGAAAAGGAGATTTTGAAAGATTATTTACAATTTTGAAGGACACAGCACACAGGATACGATAATTTAAAAATTTACGTTCGGACTATTCGTGATTACAGGTCGACGCGTACGTTCAATGTACAATATGTTAGAGAGCGTAGTTGCTTATTCAATGCGAATCAGCAGACTCGAGCTTTTTCCATTGCGATCGGATTTTTTGGGAAAATCCAAATGTTTAATAAAATTTTTTTACTCCATGCGCGGAAATTCGACCGTTGAAAGTTTCTGAATTCTCCGACGACCACGGAACGCGACTCCATGGAGAGAAAATAATAAATAATAGAAAAAAATGAAAAATTGCAAAAAAATTAAAAAATTAAGATTAAAAAATTAAAAAAATATTTTCGTGTAAGTGAAATATTGGCAGGAAAAAAAATGGATTCTGGAAAATTGGAAAACGACCTTTAGTGTAAACACAAAATATAAGAAAGGTGAATGGAAAAATAAATAAAAAATGGAGAGGTTTTAATGAGTAGAACGTTGAACACACATCGTACTCGATTACGAGCGATCTGCTTTCACCCGTTGGTTCGTCCCGACCACGAAATCGAGCACTCACTCTCTCGGAGAAATGTCCACGAAACTGCATGGTTTTTCACGCAAGCAGCGTAGAAGAGTAAAGATGAGAAAAAAATGCTTTGTTTACCGATCGATTTGGGAAGCTGTCTGACTTCGGAGACTTTGGTATCTTATCGCATCTGAGAGAACGACGGCGAGTTCGTGCCGAGGTAAATTGGATTTATTATTGTCAGCACTTTTTTCGTCGTCTTGGGATTCTGTAACAGAAAATTGGAGGACAAATAAGATTTTTTCTACCGGCCAAAAGTCTTTGGGGACAAATTCTAAAACAAAAGCCAGACGTCGTTTTTCTGCAGATTTTTTTCTCTCGATAGAGCGATAAGAGGGCTCGAAAAAAAGCGGGAGAAAAAAATGAAAAAAAAACGAAAAACACTCGAGAATTTGAAAAAAATTCTATCTTTTTTCTAAACCGTTAAATTTTTTCTTTTTTTTTCTTTTTTTTTCTTTAAAAAAGTGGTTCTTCGAGCCACCCTGTATTCGTCAACAAGTCTCGGCGTGAAACGGTACCTGTCTACAAACCAAGAGGAGATACCAACACCATCTCCGAATATATTGACCTACTGTACGAACCAGCAACCGAAAAATTCTTCCTCTTGGCTCTTCCAGCAAAAAGGAGCATGCATAAGAACTTTCGATTAAACTTGAGACACGAAAATAAATTTTCTCCAATTTTTGTTGTTTTTGTTGTTGTTGTTTTTACCGATTAATTTGGAGCAATCATTGGAAAATTTGACGTTGCGATCGTCAGGAATGTGAAGAATTATTTAATGCCATGAAATTTGGATTCGATTGATAAAATTTTGGTAGAAAATTGCCCGACAAACTGCCGGAAACTTGTGTGCTCTGTCGTGAAGAATAAAATGATGATTTTTGGCATTTGGAAAATATATAAATTCAAACGTTTTGGTTAAATAATGGATCGACGATTTTGCATGGAAAAGCTTGTAGATCTGGCAAGATCCTCAGATCCAAAGCATCTCAGCTCGGTCGTAAAGACGCATATAATACTACTGGCTCTAACAAGCGAGGCGAACAACGGTATATGAGCCTAGTTGCTCGTCCACCAATACAGAGAAACTTCAAAACCGTCATTTGTCATTGATACAAGCATTTTAATATCTAAACAAATAACCATTTCTACGATTAGCTCTATCAATGCATTTATGACAAAATTGCAACTCGAGAAATTAGAAAAATTTCTAAGAGAATTCTCGTTTTCGAAATCCATCAATTTTCAATGATTTTACGATATTTTTTTGTTCACTTTTTTCAAAATTGCAAATCTACTCTTAGCGATTTTGCACTTAAATTTTAATTAGCTCATCGAGCTACGTCATCGTACAAAAAATAATAAAAATAAAAATAAAAAAAAGATAAATTTATATTCGTCATCAAACGAAAAAAAAACCAAATTTTGTGGCTCCCCTCGATTGTGCAATTTATAGAAACGTGTTTTATTTACAAAACAATAAAAATAACAATTCGATAGTTTGAGAATTTTTATGTTTTTTTTTTTCGCATTCTTATCCGCTTGCGATTGGCCAGGAAGTTGGTCGTCCGAAAAAAATAGTTAAGCCTAGTTTTCGGGGATTGATATAGTTGAGAGGGGATTGAGACAGCTGGTTGGAATAAAGTGTGTCGAAGAAAGAGACTAGCCGACTAGCTGTGCATTGAAAGAGTCAATGTGGCTCGTTTTTTCTTCTCTCTTTTAATTTAATGCTGGAGAAGTGAGAGGCGAAGGAACAACTTCTATAGCCCTGACATTGCGCGCGCGCATCGTATTCCTCTTGGACGTGGGGGTTCGTCTTTCCAAGAGCGTACAATCGACCGCGTGCGTTCCGTCATGAAGACGAGGTGAAAAGTGCGCCCGCGCGGATCTACGTGTACACTTCCCGGTCAGCTTTCCCAATGTCGATTAAGCGTCATTAAATACAGACGCTATTAAAATATAAACAATGAATCACTGAAGATCAACGAAAACCTGAAAATTTGTAGCCAGCTTGAAAAATCAAAAATCCACGAAATAAAAATCAATAGAAAAGTGTTTTTTTTTATTAAAATGGAATAAAAAGATAAAATTATCGCTGTGAACGATAAATCGGAGACTCGAAATAAAACCAAGTGGCAAAATCTCGAAATAAATTAGTAACTGAAATAAAAACGACGAATTTTCATGATCAAAATGTTATTTTGACATAAAGTATCGACGAACAAAATGCCATTCAGTCAAAAGTTTAATAACAATACATCATTAATAATAAACAATAAATAAATAATTATCAATTGAATAAGAAACGTTGATGCTTCACGTGAAAATTTATCGAACACCATAGAAGAACGTCTGCGTCGACTGCAGCAACGCGAACTGCCTCGAGCGAAGTGGAAAGCTAGACAAGGAAGAAAAAGTACGTGCATATCTTTCTCTTACTCTCTATCGAAATTGCTATTCCGACCGGATGCCATTGACAGGTAGGAATGAGAATCGTCCTGGCCTCTCATCCTCATTTTTAACACGTGACTTGTGCCTATAAACGATGTCCCAGCTGCACGACAACAAACTCAAATCTGCCTCGATTTCTCACCGATGCATTTTGCCAGTAAATTTTATTTTATTTTTTTTGGATTTATCAGTTTTTTCAAATATTTTTTCTTTGCTCGAAAATTTGGATTCGCTTGAATTTTCATGCGAAGAAAGTATTTCCAACACACGTGCGACCTGCTTCGACATAAATAAAATAGAAAGTTGAATTTTCAAGCGATTCATATTTTTCATGTGAAAATCCGAGTTTCGTCGTGAGTTTATATTTTTTCTCAAGGACAAAAGAGTTTCCCATTGCGATTCCAATAAGAATTGGATTGAATGAAATTTTTTAAAAATTGCTATTTTTTTCATTGCATTTTCAATAAAAATTGGAATAAACGAGAAATTTTAAAAATTGCTATTTTTTCCCAAGGCCTAAAAAGTTTTCCATAGCATTTCCAATTAAAATTGGAATACATGAGAAATTTTGAAAATTGTTATTTTTTTACCAAGGCCTAAAAAGTTTTCCATTGCATTTCCAATAGAAATTCGAATAAATGAGAAATTTTGAAAATTGCTATTTTTTTCCCAAACCTAAAAATCTTTCCATTGCATTTCGAATGAAAATTGGAATAATTGAGACATTTTTTAAATTGCTATTTTTCCCCAAGGCCTGAAGAGTTTCCCATAGAATTTCCAATAAAAATTATAACAAATAAAAAATTTAAAAAATTCCTCGCGGTTTTATAGGAAGATTAGATTATTTCTCAAATTCTCAACTTGACATTTGATATTTTTTCCGATCACGTTTGTAGGTTTTCATACTCCGGCAAGATACAATAGACACGAAAGACTTTTAACGTTGAATTTGTTGATGGTTCCAATTTTTTTTTTAAGTCCCGCGAGGGAATTAATTTGCATACGTGCATAAATGTAAATAATTATGGAAATTCGAGTTGACTCGAAATTCGTGCAGACTACGCTGTCCATAGACCGGGTGTCCCAAAAGTCTCGTGACTAAGAGTTTCGTAGAGTTTCATTAATCCCTGCGAAAGTAACAACATTTTTTCGAAATTTCTTATTTTTTCGTTTGCTCGTTAAAACCGAGTGAAAAAAAATTAAAATTTTCATTTTCTCTCATTATATTTTTCGTTTCGTGGCACCCTGTATCTCTGTGGCTATTTAATCGAGTGGTTAATCCTGAGAAATATTGCAGAACGAACTCGTACCCTGCATTACGCAAGAATAATATCGTACGACTTATTCCCGCCAAAGTTTTCATACGTTCGCGATTAGCACGATTTTTCGTGAGAAAATTGCAACGTTTACCTTTCCGGGTTCGAAGAATCCGGAAAAAATGTAACCGGTTGTCTGGCTACGCACTAGTAGCCATGTTTATGTGTAAATAGAAACATGTGTCGGTTGCACCATAAGAAACGTGATTGAATAGCCTACTTTTTATGTAACATCGATGCAGGCAAATCAGGAAACTATATCACTTTGTCTTTCCTAACGATCGGTCCATTACATCTCAGCTGTTGGTGTAATTGTAAATAAGATGGATCGTTTATCAATACAAGTTAATGAAGAGAGAATAAAAAGAGTAAAAATAAAAAAATAAAAAAATAAATCAATAATAAAAAAATTAAAATTAAATAATAAAAAAAAAAATTTTAATGAAATAAAAGAAATAAAAAAGATGAAGAACCATTGAAAAATTTATTTTTCGCGATAAGAAATTCTGAGAGGTTGGAAAAAAAATATTGAAATTCATGAAGAGAACAAAAATGGGTGGAATGAATATTCGATTTCATTTTTGTTTTGTTTTTTATGACGTTCTCTTAGTCTCGAATTAGCTGAGAAGAAAAAAATGGAAAAAAATCCATGAGTCTGACTTGGTACGATTTGGTATCGTTATTCGTTGGTTAATAAATTTGATATCGGTGGGTGATACGATCGATGAGAAAACTTTGGATGTTCATGATACGCAACGTGTCGTAACAATCGGGCAAAGGAAATACGTTAGGTCGAAAAGGCGAAAATGACGTTTCGATGACTGGTTGATAACGTTATCACTAAATATTCAGAGTGACGTTACACGCAGTGGTCATCGCTCAGTCGCAATCGTATTCTCGGTCAGTCGTACGAAAGTCTTGAGACTCGACGGTCTAAGCACGACTGAAAGTTTGAGTAATACAAATTTTTAATAAAATTCATGAAAAATGATATTTAGAAAATAGGAAAACAAATATTTTGGAAAATACACGAATTTTTCGTTAAAATATTTGTGGAAAAACTAAATTCCAATTAATCAATTATTGATTTTAAAATTTATTAGTAAAATTATAATAAATTTATTTATCAATTATTTATCAATAATAATTTATTAATTAATAAATGAATAAAAATTCGAATGAATATTTTGGAGTGTCAGTTCCCGAGCCAATTTTAATTGACATTTATTTTCAGAATGACTCTTTCCTGTTGGGATAAATTATCGATCGTCGTGTTAGCGGCGATTGGTCTCCGTATATTTATAAGGGCGAGTATATTAGCGTGGAAAAAAGTGATAGCGCCAGCATTGGGTTCGGGGATCGACGTCGCGACGCAAGGAAAATGGGCAGTTGTGACAGGAGCGACCGATGGTTTGGGCAAAGCTTATGCAAAAGCTCTCGCAGCTCGTGGCTTGGACATTGTCCTCGTCTCGAGATCACAAGACAAATTGAATTCCGTTGCTGGTGAAATAAAGGAAGCCTATGGGGTCACGACAAAAACGGTTGAGGCTGATCTGACCGAGGGCCAAGCCGCCTATGCAAAAATCTTGAAAGCCATCGAGGAGCTCGAGGCATGAGAAATTTAATTTTTTTACATTTTTTTTGTGGAAAAAAATAAAAAATAAAAATAATTTTGAAAATACCGATCGCGATGAATTTTAATATAAATTTGTCCCTCCTTTTCGATAGGTCGGGGTTCTCGTAAATAACGCTGGAGCGAGTTACGATCACCCCGAAATATTTACTCATGTTTCGGAAGAAACAATCGCGCGGATACTCCAACTAAATGTAGCGGCGGTAACGGGCGTAGCACGTGCTGTATTGCCCGGCATGATGGAACGGCGAAAAGGAATAGTCGTCAATATAAGTTCAACCGCATGTGCGATGCCCAGTCCCTATCTCGCGGTTTATGCAGCCAGCAAAGCCTACATAGACAAATTGAGCGCTGATCTTGCTGCTGAGGCTGCACCACGCGGAGTCACGATCCAGTGTGTACTTCCTGGACCAGTTGCAACCAAAATGTCGAAAATCAAGTGAGTTCGATCAAATCTATCCTGCTCTAGCGAATAAATAATATTCTTCCGCCGTTTTTTTACAATGACGAGCAAATTTTGTCGATTTTGAAACAAAACAAAAAATGAATAAATCTTGATAAAGTAATCGACATTCAAGGAGAGTGGCTACAGAAAACTTTGTCGCCATGTTGAGAGCATAGGAAAATCCGGAATTATTAGAATTTCATCAAATTTGCTGAGCCTCCTCTTTAGTATTTTTTTTTATATTAAAATGTTTTATTTCTTTTTTTTTATCCATTTTCCATTGTACACTCTTTCGGCTTTTTACCGTAAAAAATTGTCCCCTCTGTGAAAATAAAGTTTAGTTTATTTTCGTGGCTCCTGGTCTCGGGAAAAAATAATGAAAATTCTTTTTTTTTTCTTTCTCTTTCGACAGAAAAGCAACGTGGATGGCACCAACAGCCGATAAGTTCGTAGATGCTTCTTTGAAGACGATCGGAATAGAATCGAGGACGACGGGTTATCCGCCGCACTCGTTGATTCTTGGTTTCATAAATGCATTGCGTTGCGTGTGTGAGAAAGGCGCGATTTGGTTGGTGGTAAGAACAATGTTGAATATTCGGGGTCGTGCACTTCGAAAGAAAGACAAGGGTAATGAGGGCAAGAATTTAAAAGCTCGAGGAGACACGCTAGCGGCGAGTCATTAATTTTGAGATTTTATTCGTCCCTTGAAATTACTGAAGTCGTTTTTTTTGTTGTTATTAATTACCATTTGAAAAATAATAATAATAATTGAGGAGAGAAAAATAAATATACGAATTGTTTCCGATCGTCTTTCGTTTATTCGCCTGCTCGCTCTCGATATTTCGTTGCAACATTCTCAGCCAGAAATACGAACTTGGAAATGAATTCGAAATCAAAGAAAAGTTCAAAGTTCAACGAGACGGAATAATATCGCGTTGTATATTCAATTTGAGCCATTTTTTTTTTCATTCGTCACTTTCCTCCTTCCCTCATTTCCGGCAACCTTCGTCGTATGAAATTTCTTTCATCGATCGTATTTTTTTATCATTCCAAATACATCGATTGTACTCCCGCGTTTTTTATTTTTTCACAAATGAATTATTTATGTCATCATTGCATCGGAGCTCCGCAATTACGTGCATTTCAATTAATTTTTCAACATTTTTATAATTCATGGTACTCAAGACTCACTAACCATTTGGGGCTTCGCAAACTTTGGCGAATCTATGGATGACGAATCGACTGGTCTTACGGTACTCGATATACTTGGTGCTGCAACGATCGTTGAGTTCTCCGTGCTCTTTGAGCGCCCGTGCGATCCTAAACAATCAAATAGAATTTTTTTAATCTCTTTTTTCAAATAAAAAAAAAAAAAAATTTTCAAATAAATGCGGCGAATTGACGGTGGGAAAAATAATGGAATGCTTCGAATGGCAAAATTCAATGATCGAATAAAATTTTTCAATGAACCTTGCCGGTGGGAAAAAATCGTTTTTTTTGTCGGGAATTTTTGGATTTGGGGTTTTTAGAAATTTTCCCCTAGGAATCACGAATTAAATTTATATGAATATTTTTAATTTATTTTTATTTTTCAATTTTTCTCATGAATTTTCATTCAAGGACATCGTGACGCGTCTCAATGCGAATTTTTCAAATTTCCCGACACTAATGATCGCTCTACAGACTGATATTACTTACACGCTTGATTCTATAAAGAGGCGGCGGGTCGGGTTGTGCGAAATGCTAATACGAAAAAGTTGCTGACGCCCGGTGATTTCTTGTCCGGATTCGGTAACTGCGCTCCTGAAACAATACAGTATGCGAAAGCAGCGCCTACATTTTTCCCTTTTGAGTCAAAATTTTTCTCACCGAAGCTTTTCCGGCTTGGATATTTCCAAAAATATCCATGCATTTTTCTACATTTTATTTTTATTGGAAAACTAGGATTTTAACTAAATAATGCCTCCGGGCGCCAGCTCCACAACTCTCGACCATTCCGACCTTCCACAATGGACCAAAAAAAACAATAATCATTGTGTCGGTGTTTTTTGGTCGCGCTAGGTTTGCCTGAGGCGATCATTACTCCAATATTTATCAATTAGCATCCCGGAATTTTCATTCATTAAATATTTCCAGGCCAAACGAAAAAGGGAGAAAAAACAAAATTCGGAAAATTTCCATTCTCTTCCATAAATTTTCGGCCACCACGATTTTATTTTCTCATTTTTTCAATTCAGTCTCAAAAAAAACAATAATAATTTTTTAAATAATGAAAAAATCACGATTTGTTTTAAAACTTGGGAAACGTGACCGTCCATCAAAATTATGACGTGAAGGTGATTCCCAAAAAATGATGAAAATTCGTTTTTTTAATTTTTTTATTTTTAATTTTTTTTTTTCTTGCATTTTTTGACACACAACTGGCCAATGGCCCATGCACGGAGTGAAAACAACAAATATATATTACCAGTGTTTCGTTGGACGAGCTTGACTTCGGTCTGAGACCGATTGGTGTTGCTATAAGGTAGAAAACGTCGGCAGCACTCTTCTCGGAAGTTGACAGCGTAGCTCCCGTAAACGAGAGGATTTGCGCAAGAATTACCGACCGCCATAATGAAAAGTGCGTCTTGTAATCTTTGGTCGACTTTTTCGGCGCTATCGCGGTCCATCATATACCTCAATAGAAAAAAAAAAGCGAGTGGAAAACCATTATTCGATGATCTGTCGTAAAGTTTGTTTCAAATTAAATGCCAAAGTTCGAAGAATTTTTTTTTTTTTTTTTTTTTTTTTTTTCAATTTTGACGATTTAATTATTCTTAGTCCGATGGCATTAATTATTATTATTTTTTGATTAACCGACCATAAAAGCATCGCCACGTAGGGCGTCCAACACAAAATAAATACAGCGATGATGGTGATGGTCATTCTGAGGGTTCGACTTCTCGCCCTCTCGATGCTGCTCATGTCTGATCTTCGCAGCCTCATTCTACTTCCGCTGGAACTCGTCGCGCTACTCCGCAAAGTTCCGTTGCTACTCGATCTCGCAATGACTGAATAAATTTTTTTTTTTTTCATTTAGCAAAAAAAAAAATATATATCAGCATCAGAAAACGCATACGGAGTGAGATTTAAATAATAAATTATTTCAACGTACCTTGGTCACTGCTTTCTCTACTCCTGCTGTTTATTTCGCACAATATTTTCGTATACGCCCAGCATATTATAACGAGCGGTACGAAGTACATAACGAGAACACAAAATATCATGTACGATGCCTCGTCGACCCCTGAATCAAACGTAACACACTGCCTGTAGTCCGGATACTTGGGATGTTGCAAAACGTGAAATATGAACCACTGTAATAATAAATAATGATGAAAATACTGTTCAGGAAGGATGATTCGAAAAAGTGAGATTTTCATTGAAATTTCAAGAGAAAAATCAAATATTTATGAGAATTAAAACTTCATAACGAATTAATAATTATTTAGATTGATAATTAATAATTATATAATTATACAATCACGAGATAGTTCATCAACTCAATAATTATTAATAATAATTAATAATTATGTAATTATTAATTATATAATGAATGCAATTATATAATAAATAATTCATAATGATGAAATAATTAGTAAAAATATAATTGATAATTATTATAATTATAGAATTGTTTATTATTATTAACAATATTATAAATGATTATCGATTCCATAAACTAATTAGGGATTGTTTCATCATTCGAGTCCATCCCCGGAGTCTCAATATTTTCCAAGTTCCTGGGCATTATGTATTAGTCAATTCAATTATGTTGACACTAACAGGGGCCATTTTAATGAGGCAGGGGCTTCGAGTTCTCAAACTACTTATTCCTTCTCCGCATCGTTGATGGAAAAACCGGAGTTAATTAAAATAGTGTATCGTTTGTATTTAGCCCGAGTTTCATTCGTTGGTGAGTTGAATCCTTCCCCCATGTATTCGAGCCCATACAAAGACGAAAGTTGCAGGATACTGCAAAGGCAAAGTTGCCTCGTTCAGAATGGAATCGTACAAGTTTTCTTTCGATTAAAAATACTTTAACGGCAGTACATAACGAGCTACGCGAATGAAAATTTATTACGGTCGGTCTTATCCTTTTCAGCGAAAAAATTAAAAACTAAAATAAAAATAAAAAAATTAAAAAGTAAAATAAAAATAAAAAAATTAAAAAGTAAAATGAAAAAAAAAAAAATTACAAACTAAAATAACAATTGAAAAATTGAAAACTAAAATAAAAATTAGAAAATTAAAATTTTAAATAAAAATAAAAAACGAATCGAGGGAATAAAAATCACCAAGTTTAATTTTTGGTAGAAAAATCTGTCGAAATAAACGACTAAGAGGTTTTTGGTGTGAACTTTGGTGCTAATAGGAAAACCTCAAGGGCGATAACTCGTGTGTGAAGTAGGTTGTTCTCTCTGTATGTAAAAGACGAAGTGATATAGGTGTTTAATTCTGTGGATGAGGCTCGTAGGCGGTAATAGGGCACTCGGGTAGCCTCGGGTTTGGTTCGGTGAGTCCGGTACTTGAAAAAAAATTCGATACAACGAGAAGCTTCGAAATACACGTGCATTCGTGTACATGTTGTTGAAAATTAAGAACAAGAGAAAACTCGAGCGATATTCAAGGTCTCCGGTGTCCAATCGAGAGCCACCCATTTCTGCAACCTTTGGAACAATGGGCCTCAGACTTAAGCATCATATTCATAATGCCGTGAAATCGATCGCCGAGAGCTTTTCATACGCGGTCACGTTTAACGATAATCATTGAAAATTGAGAGAGGAATAAGACCTTTCAAATTTTTTTTCTTTTTTTTAATCATTATTTTTAACGTTTTTTTTTATTCGAAGCTCAATTGGCTTCGGAATTATTTTTCTCCATCCCCGTTGGCCGTGGAGCGGAAATTCAAGAATATTGGGCTTGAATTTTATGAGAAAACTCATTGAAAGGAAAAAATCATTCTGGCATTATTTTTCATAGGCGAAAGAAATTTTTCAAGAGCGATCACTTGCCTGTGGAATTGCGTAAATGGTGCTGCATATCCATGCCAGTATCAACATTATTTTGCCGCGGCGTCGAGCGTCGTTAACTTTGAGTGGATGGAGAACTGCGAAATACCTGAAACGGAGAGTAACCTTTTATTCTCGCTTTTGAAATAATTCCATCGAGAAGCGAACGTTCAATCAAAAAATTCAACGCTTTTTTTTTTCAATATCCACATTCGAGGTTTTTCATTGTTACAATAAAAATAAACGAACCTGTCGAGCGAAACACAAACGAGTATGTTGCTCGAAAGGTAAAGGCCGAAAGCTCGTAAAAATGCAAAAGCCTTACAAGCGAAATTCCCAGCGATCCACTGAACAGTCAGTCGCCAACCAACCTGAAAGTTTGTATACAATGCCATGAGACTGTCGAAACGGACTCGAATAAAAAAAAAAAATAAAAAAAATGAAAAAAAAAATAATAAAAAAAAAATAAAAAGTTTCCTTTAGAATTTTTAATTC
This sequence comes from Campopleginae sp. 14b, assembly GCA_030522525.1. Lineage (NCBI taxonomy): Eukaryota > Metazoa > Arthropoda > Insecta > Hymenoptera > Ichneumonidae > Campopleginae sp. 14b. Next base: position 506 of record JAPYYS010000708.1, on the reverse strand, counting down.
GACGGTATGGTTGTTTTTTTTTTTAAATTATTATTAATTTTTCCCCGATTTTTCCATGCGACAGTTATGCTCGGTGTTGGTCGTTTTATCGATCTAGTTGGGTTAATTAGGATCGAATCGAGGGGGGAATGGGCGAGTGGGAAGGCAAACTGAAATAATTGTTTAAATTATTCAAAGAGTTCCAAAAATATCCTCGAGGTGTTCTGCCTCAGGTCTGAGATTCCCTGGTTGTCGAAATCGATTGAGACCCGAGACTGTGAGTGAACGATATTAAAAAGGCTCAAATCCATAATCCGTTTTTTTTTTTCTTCTATTTTTATATCCCGATTGGGAGGAATATGGAAAAAGATTGTACGACCTCTGAGAGATTTCTGGAAAGTAACACAAATTGAAGAAAACTCGAAACGTTTTTTGAGAACGAATTGAATTAAAAAAAAAAAAAAAAAAAAAAAAAAAAACACGGCAAGAAAAAATAATTTTAACCAAAAAAAAAAAAAAAAGAGTGA